>JAJEJO010005660.1:204597-222083 GCA_020662805.1 Glaucomys volans | reverse complement strand
CTTCCTTCCTTCCTTCCTTCCTTCCTTCCTTCCTTCCTTCCTTCCTTTAGACACAGGGTCTTGCTGAATAGCTTAGGGGCTTGCTAAATTGCTGAGGCACTATCCTCCTGCCTCAATCTCCAAAACCACCAGAATTACAGGTATGGGCCACCTTGCCCAGCCAGGGATGAAGTTTGCTTTGTTGTCCCAGTCTTCTCCCTGTAGGTTCTTTGTAACTGTGGTCCCCATGTCCTTTCTCCTTAACCTGCACAATTAAGTTTTCTTCATTCCTGGAAGCTCAGTACAAATCTCATCACAAAAACCTCCTGCCTCACAGATGGACTTCTGGATTGCATCTGTTCATAATATCCTATACATCGCACATTTATTCTCTCTGTGTGTGAGAGAGAAAATTTTATTATTGACTTTACTCTTTGTAAAATTGGAAACTTCTTGAGAGAAGGAAGTATTTTTGTTTTGCTCACCATTTTATCCCTGGCACCCGGAACAGAGCCTTGATTTGTTAGGTCCTCAATAAATACTGGGAATAAATAAACACATGTGGTATCATAACTAATCTAAAATGCAATTAATTTTCTTCTCTAGGGTGACAATTCTTGCACTTTTTATTTCTAGAATAGTCCCTGGTGACCTTTAGGAACAATTGCAGCAGAAAGAATACAAAAGGATTAAAAAAATAATTGGACTGAAGAAAGTCCTTATGTAAACTCAAATGCCAGAAACAACAAAAATCTATTGGAGTGACTATACCAATTTGCAACTCCACCAGCAATGTAAAAGTGTGCCTTTTCCCCCACAGCCATGCCAACATCTATTATTGTGTTTTTGCATTTGCAGATAAATGGATGGAATTGGAGATTATTAAGCTAAGTGAAAAAAGCCAATCCCAAAGAAACAGGGGCCAAATGTTTTCCCTGATAAGCGGATGATGATATAGAATCTGTTCGGGGGGAGGGTGAGAAAGGAATGGAGGATCATTACATTATGTAGAGGGAAATAAGATATAAGAGGGAGGGGTGGGGGTATAAAAATGTTGGAATGAGACAGACATCATTACCCTAAGTACATGTGTGATTTACAAGAATAATATGAATGTACATTATGCACAACCGTAGAACTGAAAATTTGTACCCCATATGTGTACAATGAATCAAAATGAAGTTTGTAAAAATAAAAAAACAATTAATAAAAAATAAAACTTAAAAAATCTATTGGAAACCTCTTTTAACTCTCAGTGGAATATGAACGTTCTAGGAGTCCTGAAATGAGATTTATGTTGAAGTGATAACTCATGAGCCTGTATTGAGTACCTATTATGCCAGAAACCACTAGCCACTGGGTAACTGGAATTTAATATAGCCAGTTCCTATCCCTCTAGAAACTACTCTAGTCAAGCCTGGGTGTTCTTTGGCAATGGTTCTGTTCATGTGGCTAATCTTGGTTATTCATCAGATGACTAAAACTGAGTAAATAGACCAAAGATGTGGGTTATTTTCTATTTCAGGTCACTATAAATCTAACTCAAGGTGCAGATGATGCATAATCCCAGGTATAACCCTACCAGATTCTTTCTTTCCTCTGAGTAATAATATTACTCTCCAAATGCCTGGTGTAAACATTGAGATAGGAAATAGTCTTGAAGTTGCTTTTTATCTTATTTTTTTAATTGATTCTTCTTAGATACCTTACTTCTTGGGTTATTAGTGCAATGGCGGATTGTACTTGGAGAAGGAAATGGGGGAGAGAAGAGAAACAATGGAAAATAGGTAGAAAATGCTACCAATTTGGTGAACTAGGCCACCCAAGTTATTTATTTAGTAAGACTTTCTAGGTGATCGTTCACAGGCGTGGCTCAGTGTTGCAGCGCTTGCTATGCTTCTACTTATAAATTTGCTTGATTCCCCATGTTCTGCAGTTCAGGCCATCCTCTGCCTCGAATTTCATCTGACCGATTACTCTTTTATATTTTTAAAGACAATGAAGGATGAGATATTAATATAGATGTTCCTAGTGTGCCAATGTTTGCAAGAGTGATTCTATATGTGGCTGAGCAAAAAGACATGGATTAATGCAAACATGATCAGGAGGCCAGGGTGTCTGCAGTGTTTGTAAAACAAGAATGTTGACATCCATGCCAAAGCAGCAGCAAACTCATTGTAATGAATTTACTGCCTCTTGCTGCTGTGATGGAGGGCGATTACTTCTGACTAGTGAATTACACTGTGGAATATTGATTTCCTTGTTCAGAACTAGGGCTGGACTGATAGTTTGCCTGACCCTCTTACACACATGCTGTGCTAGTGTTGGCTCCATCAAAAGCTTAGTAGATGGGGGAAAATGTTTCAGTCTTTAAAGGGGAATATCCACTGTGCCAAGAACACAAGGAAGAAAATACTAGTAAGAAAGATGAAGGATCCTCCTAATGTGGAATTCTAACACATGAAAGTGTTGGGTGAATTAGGTTTTATTAAATTGAATGCCTTACCTCCTTAGGCCTAATAGACATGGGGAAAAACAGTGCTGATTTGATTTCCATAGCTCAGTATGGGCTATGTGCTGTTTGGCTGACAGGAAGGATCAGTATCACTAGCTATTATAAATAATAAAACAGATATGCTTGGTTTTATCAAAGCTGCAATAATTGTCAGAGTTAGGGACATCTACTAAGAACAACCAGTCAGCAGCAAGAGTTTGGAGACACAGAACTTAGGTAGTAGACCGCTGTAGATTTGGTTTCTAAATGTTTGTATTCAAATCCACATGAAACTCCCTGGGTGATTTGGAAGGACATCATAAAATGCTGTTTATTCACCTAAAAATTAAAGGATATTGAGCAAAATTTTTACCAAGTATATTTAAGAAATGTAATCAGTCTGTGAGAGAAATGTAAGTGAAACAGTGTGAAGGTCATTGGTGAGTTAGAAATAGCCAACAAGCTACCAGAAATTATTAGAGCATTTTGGGTATTCATTCTCAAGTGAATTATTATTATTCACTTATTATTATATTGTCTTAAGAGCATGATATTATTTTGTCTTAAGAGCATGCCTGTATGTTTTTCTTTAGATTCTGAAAGACCAGCCTGATATCCAAGTATGTATGAACCATAGGCTTTTTGAGTTTTATCTCAAGTCATAAATAAAAGGCAAGTTGAGTATGCATAGAGATACCTCTTACATGTCTACACAAAGACAACACCACCTAAAGATACTGCCTTGATTTTAAATGTGGACTCATGTGGATTTTTTTTTCTTTTTTAGGGAAATATATATGAGCCACAGAAGAATCCAGAAGAAGGCCCAGAGGATTTCAGATCTCAGAGGATGGTCTGAGATCAACTTGTCTAATATTCATTTTACCAACAGGGAAACTGAGGCCTGCAAGTTATAGCAACTAATTAGAAGAGCTGTAGCCACCTGAAGCTGTTTGGTTGAGAATGCTTCTTTGATTCTCTGTTTCATATTCTTTCTATACACCTTTCACCTGTTTTTCAGGAACTGAAATTAACATGTTCTTTTCAATATGCAAAATGTGATTGTGTTTTCTGAGAGCCTATCTAGGAATAGGGCTTTCCCCTGGGGCTAGTGGGCTAAAAGGCTGGGACTCACCTCTACTCTCTGGACATTCACTTTCAGCATCATGATAACTTTTGATGTATGTGGATGTTGACCCCTCCCACCTACAGAATCAATGACAAGTTTTAACTGTCTTGATTTCTTTTCTATCTTATTGTTTAATTTTCATTTCCCTTGCATGCTAAATTTTAAGATGAACACTTAGAGAAGAAGAATTTAGTATTTAATAGACAATGACCATAGCTTCCTGTCTTACTTTCTCTGTCTTCCTTACTGAGGGCCAACTGTGAATAAGAACTATGAATACTGGAGAAAGGAATGACATAGTGCAGGTTGCTCAATAACATAAAGAATTTCTTTTTGTTTTCTTTCCTTCTTCCTCTTTTTTCCCAGAGATGGTGAGGACCCCTCTGTTCCTCTTTCCCAACATTCCTATCACTCTTTATAGTTTACACAGTGTGGGAGATAGGGCTGGATCACTCCATCAGATCTTTCCATCCACAAAGAAGGTGAAATTTCAGAACATGTTGAGCTCAAAAGGTCAACCAGGCACTACCACTTGGGAAAAGGTACCAGGGCTCACACATCTTCCCACCCCAAGTTCAGTCTGAGCTTTGCCCCTCCCTTCATATCCTGTAGCTCTTTACAGAGGTGTTAAAAATGAAGTGCAGAGTGTAGTGGGAAGGATGAGAAAGTAAAGACAAATCAGTAAGCTTAGAATTGAACCAGCTGTACAAAAAGCAGCTATGTAACCTGGACAAACGTCGCTGGGCCCTTGAGCACAACACTTATCAGGTTGATGAGAGATCATCACTGAAAACCTTATCAAGGGACCCCTCTTTTCATTCCTATTTTCTGTTGTTCTAAAGACAAAGCTTGGAAATAACAGGTGTCATCTGATTTGAAGCATTAAGCAATTAAGTAATTACAGTAAACACACACACACACACACACACACACACAAACACGCACACACACACTCACTCATTCTTGTATTGGGAATCTGAGAATTTTCCCTAGTCCCAATATCTTTTGCCTCCCCAGATTTTATGGTGTGCTGCAGTTTATTCTCTCTTGTTTTACTTGTGTCATATAGAGGGCAGCTTAGGGCTAACATAATTTCCTGTTCCCGAAAAAGCCACTGTCTTTTATTAGGCAATGCTCCTTTCCAAGTACTGCAGTATCTCTCTCAAGTTCTCCTTAAGGAGTAACTGCAAATATCTGCAGAAATGGGAGCAATGATTATGCATATTTCCTTTCAAGGAAAAGAAACAAAGGCAATGCATTGGTGTAGAATTTGCCCAGATTCATGACTTCAATTTTCACAGCTCAAAAAGGTTGATTTACTATGGTTTTCTTGCTAAAATCTTATAAAACCTCAAATCACTTGAATGTTGAATTTTAAAGCTAGATAGTGCATAAGCAATCTTTATCATAATATCTTATATAAAAGATAAGGCAGGAGAATTCAACTAGCTAGTGACAGATCTGGTCTGAAGTATATCCTAATGATTAGAAACTCAGTTCTGTGTCTAAAATATAGCTACAATGCTTAGAAATTTCAAACTCAAATATTCACCAGAGAAAATTTAAGTGCTATGGCAACTCTAAGAAATTTTAATCAGATGTCTTGATAAAGAAATAATTCATTTAAAATATTAGCAAACTCATATATATTCAAATAAATTCATATACTTTTACCACATACCGGAAATTATCCACATTACCTGGAGGTTTGCATGGGAATAAAAAATTATCAAAAACTAAAGTCAAACCAGGTCCACTTCTTACAGGACGACACACCAAAATTCATCAGAAGCAAATTGTAGAAACTTAACTTGAGCTCGGGAATTAGAAAGTCATTTCTACAAATGTCTGCATGGTCACATGGTATGGATATGATGGGAGATTCATGGAACTGTGGGGAGCAAGGAAGCAGAGACTCAGAAAGCTGTTATTCACAAATCATGGGAATATTAATTTGTATATATTGCCTTGGAGGCAGATAGAGTTGGATGCTCATGGAAATACTGTTTGAATTAAGATCAGAGAGAGGTAAGAATTGATGCACTAGAATGGCTTGATTGAGCAGTTATGGGATGACAAAGGAAACACTACCATATAATCAAATCCCAATGAGCAAGTTCTGAGTTACATTAGCTCTGGGATTGGCTTTAAAAATTTTTTTTAAAGATATACTGAGAGGAGAGTCCTTATTTCCACTGTAAGTTATCACTAATCTCAATTATTTTCAGTTGCTTATCTGATGAAGGGTAAATGACTGGCATGTGTATATACACTTGGCTAGTAGTAGCACAATGGCATTTTGGTTCTGTATGAGCAGACACCTCTATCCCTCCTTTCGCCTAGTTTTCTCTTTTCATGACATGTATCTCATTATTTTTTACCATTGTTGTAATAAAAAAATCATTGATAGTTTGCTGACCCCATATTTTATATTTTTTAATCAAACAAGTCCATGGAGTATTTTCATGTGATGGATTACTACTACTGTCTTCCCTTCTATACTCTTAGTCCAGGTTTCAGATAAATATGAGGTCAGTCCAGTGGAATGTGCTAAACTTTAATCAGATTTTAGTGTTAATTCATTTGTTAACTTATCTCCAGCTTGAAGGACAATAGTTGTCACTCATCATCACTCTCATATTCATCATGCATAGCAAAAAAATGTAGAAATTAGTGCGTCATCAACTATGAACACAGATAACTACAGCTGGGTATATCCTACTGGTCAATGGGCAGTCATTGGATAGTTATCGACAGTGCTTCAAGGTAGGTATCCTGGCCCAATGTGCACAGCATTGATAGGGAAAGACATTCTGTTAAAAGAAGATTGAATAAGGTTCTACAGGTTATTTGTTAAGATTGTATAGGAACCATTCAGGCACAATGAACCCATCTACATATAGAAAGAATATCATGGGATAGAAATTTGCCAATCCTAATTGATGGTTCCCGTAAGGTCATCCTAATGTTAGGAGTAGTGGAGTAATCTTAAAGTATGGAAGTGATTTATCTCTGAGTCACAGGGGTCCAATACATTTAAACTCCAGACCAATCCATACCAACTGTCTCCCATTTGTGCCAATACCAAGAAAAAATTCACTAAAGGTTCTATTTCAGGTGATTTTCTTTACTCATTCTAGTGAACACTCACCTGCCAATCTCTTGTTCCCAGGAAAGGTAGACTTGAGAATTATAAGCTTCTATAAAAGCCCTGTCCTCCTAAATTGAACTCTCAATTTGGTTTAAGGCCCAGGAGAGCAACGCTCTCTCATGAGTATTCGTGTATTCCCTCAGTAGTTTGGGGCTCACATGGTATGCTATGTAACAATGAAAAGAAACTCCTTTCGATAGGATAGTGAAGTTTGCTGTCTGGAGAACTTACCTGTCATGATAAAGCTTGTCCACAAAGAGCATGTTCTTATACAACCAGATTGCTAAAGAACTGCAAGGAAAGAGGACTACTGAGTTGGTACATAGGTGAAATGAAGTAAAGCTCACCAATACTACTTTACAAAGTTGGTCCTGAATGCCATTCACTGCTGGGAGCAGTGTTCTGAAGCATGGTTATTCATAGTAGGTATTATTCAAATTTGCTAGAATATTCTAGTCAATGTTAGTAACTGTCTACTAGTGGAAATCTGGTAGTAATATATTTGAAAAAGAAGCTTGTATCAGAGTCTGTGTACATTGTGTTCTTTTGTCCCAGTGAACCCTACAAGTGTCTCTTTGCAGGTGCCTTGGCATCTTTTATTCCAAGGTGTTTCTGGTCTCCAGTACAGGAACATGGAAATCACCTGGCATTTTTTCCCCACTCTATTACAGTGATCCATGACCTGTCTCCAAAAACTCCAGCCTGTGTTGCAGAGGTGCCAGGCAGGCAAGTGTTAGTGCATCACACCCACTCACTTTTATTTCAAGGAAAGCTAAAAGCTCCACCTTCAGCACTTCCAGGACATAAGGATAGATCAGTGTATCCAAATGTATCCAAACTCAGGAGATTTGACCAGGGCCAGACTGTTCCCATACCATGCTGCCAGGAAGAAGTTGAGGTATTGGCACCTGGGGTTGAGGTGGGGTGGGAAGGCAGAAGGATTCAGAGGAAGGTGAAGTCACTAATCTCTTCTCAGTTTTACTAGTGGCCTCTGGAAATGGCACTTCTCCTTTCTAAACATTCTGACTCCTCTCAGGGGACACTAACCCCTGAAGAGACAGAATCTTCTGTTGCTTATTTAATTGATAGAACCACCCAGAACAGATTAAAATTACGTGAATATTATTTTGCATTAAAATCTGCCTGTCTTCTGAATTTGTGGCAAGAGGTGAGGTTCAGGGGCAGGGAACAGGTGTGGAGGGAAGAGAGTCCCAGAACCCTGGGTGATTGATGAGATTTGGGATTATTTAATCACCACCATGTTGGTGATGGCTACACTGTTACCTATGAGAAACAATCAGACATTAAAGCCTTTTTCATGACTGATTTGACATTCTCCCCTGTGAGGAGGTGAGATGTTTGGGGACAAGCAGAGTGCCAGCAGCCCTAGGCATGATTTTTTGAAGGCACTGAAGACAGTCCCCACCAGATGCCACTCCCTCCCCTTGCTTCCATGAGGAGGTCTCCTGTCTGGGCTGCCTGTCTTCAGAACATTTGCCACAGTAAGCTCCCACCCACCCAGGAGGGGTACAAGATTCCATCCCCACTCCCTGTTCTTCAATCCTAGCCAGGCAGGCTTTGTATCTATCCCCTCCACTACTGCAGAATGAGGTACCACACCAGGTAAAGAGGGACATGGAACACTTTTTAATGTCAAGTCAGAGACAACCCTTCCCTCCCTTATCCCCCAATCCCACTTTCCCTCATCACATCCAAAACCCCTCCCCGAGGCCTCTCTGGTTCCCAGACTTCGGGGGAGGAAAAAAAAAGTTACCTAAAAACTGCATTTTTTTTTCTCTTTCATACACACTCACACAAAGGTGGGAAATTAAATAAAATCAACCAAGAGGATTAAATTCTCCAGTGGTCACAAAGGCATCAGGGATTCCCATAATGGGCTAAAGCAAGTGGTTACTGAAGGTTTAGTTTGTTCAGTTGCTTGCTGTCTGTTAATGCCCCGAGGCGTGATGGAGAAGCGAGGCCACCCAGGACAGAGGGCCTTCACCTCAGAGAGCCACACCTGGAAAAATGCTGCGCCTGGTATTAGTTGTTTTGCTTTTCACTTTTTTATAAATGTCTCTGACGTGTAAATAATCCAAGAAAATAAAAAGGCAGGAGCTGATTACACAATTACCAGTAAACTCTACCATCTTTTAGAAGATCAACACACAGCTAACGCCATATACAGCATGCAGTAATGTCTGAGAAACGACCCTGCTGAGAAACAAAATGGCTAGAACTCTAACAAAAAAAATATATGTATATATATACTGTATAATATATGTCATCAAAGGAAGCATAGCCAACAAACCCAAGATACAGTGTGATCAACTTTCCATTTCTAAACAGTATGTAGATAGCATAGTATTGTCTGCATGAAATGCCAGAAAAGGAGGAATCTGTAGCGCTGGTGGAGAGGTTGGTTAAACTGGGTGTGTTTTTTGGTGGATCTGCCAAATCCTCACCAGGTCCTTAGGCCTGGTGTGTGGTCCACCTGTTGTAAACCTAGTTAAGAAATACACTACTCATTTTTAATGTTTAACACATTTCTCTTTACCCCTCTCATGTGTGTATTTTTTAGTTTTGTCTTGTTTTTGCACTAAGTTCTAGACTCATATCAGAAAATATAATTAATAAAATTAATAATGAATCAGAATCCCTTATTATCCATCATGTCCATGTAGTAAAAAGAAAAACAGAAAAAAAAAAAAAAAGTTAAACAAGATCTTTTGTGACTGTTGTTTGTGGGACCGTTGTTGCTGTCAGGCTGTCCTGTCTCCTTTTTCTTTCTTTCTTTTTTAATTTCACATTTCATGACACACACAATGGTGGCGCAGTCTACCAAAGGGCCCGCCGTGGCACATCTGGGCCTGCATGGCTCACTCTGCGTTTGTCTCTATTGACGGATGGAATTTGGGATGGCCAACTCCAGAATGTTCCATGGTGGGGCACTTTAGTGGGCACAGTTTCTGAGCCCTTGCCCACCCTGGCAACAGAGAGGTCACACGGTGCAGCTTGCGGTGGGCCCAAGCCAGGTGTGCATTCTTCCCGTTTGGGAAAAGAAAGAAAACTCAGTGGTACCTAAATATCTGCAAGGCAATTTTCAATTTCCTCTTTAAAACATTATTTTTTCTTTCCCAAAGTATTCTTTGTTTCCCTCCCTCAAATTTCTGTCCCGTTAGGCTGTGTTTCTCTGAATTTCATTTGATTCTTATTGTTGCTGTCATGTTGCCGTTGCGGTTGTGTTGTTGGTGCAGTGGCGGCAGCTTTCCCCCAGGGGGAAGTAGCACTCACATCAAAATTTGAGGAGTAGGTGCAAGACCAGAAGAGGGAGGAGCCAAATGCAGCCTGCCCTCCGCGATGACGTCCCGTTGTTCACTTCGCTGACGGCACCGGGGCCTGTGAAGAGAATGCACTGGTTATGAGCTGCCTGTTGTAAAGTGGAAGAAAATCCCATTGAGTGTCCTGGTCTGGTCTGGTGTGATCAGACTTAGCTCTGCTGAGGCATCCCTCAAGTGAAGCATCTGGCGTTTCAGCTCCAGTGTTAGAAATGAACTTTCTCAAATTCTGACCATTCCATGCACAGTACACCATGGGAAGCCTTCCCTGGCAAGTACAGAAAGGGAGGCTCAGGTTAAAGCATCCTGCTGGCCATTACTCTTTTAGTGTGGTATAACATGCTAAAGCCATGGCTCAGGGTCGAGTTCAAGAAGAAGGTGGCTGATGAATAAATATCCTACATAGAGTTTCTATAAAATAATACCTTTGCAATGTTTGTATTCTCACACATCCCCTTCTGAGTTCTGACTGCCTCGATCATTCACATAACCCTCCAGCTGCTCAACCTGTTGTTCAGAAAGGGACCTGTTGAAAACAACAATCTGTCTTCCGGCTGCTGCTGCTGCTGCATGGGGCACAGAGTCCATTCTGTCAATCACTCTATTTCAGGGTAGGGCACTAGGTTCTACCTGGAGTGCTTGGCTTCTTCCCCATCTGGACAAGATAATAGCAGATGTACCTCATGGATCACATGCCTGAAGGCCCTGAATCAGCCCAATGGAGTGGAGGTGGGACAAAGTAAAGAAACAGGAAGGCTCTTTATACATGGACATTGATGTAATTAAGGATTTAAATGGACACGGGTGAAGAAGACAAAACCAATTGGTGACCAATCCTGAAAGACGAGCAAGGGAAGGGGAGGGCACATTTTTCTATGAGGCATAGACTAACCTGGCCTGCAAAAACGATGCTCTTTGAAATGGAGCTGATCACAAGAAACAAGAGGACTATGAGGCCAAAAAATTCCCTAGTAATTTCTCCATTGCTCTGAAACATAAACTTTTTGGCTACATAGGCCATTGTGACCAAGAACCCCCAATTCCAAATGGAGCTATGATTCCTTAACAGTACCTAAATTTGAATGCCCAGGTTACTTAGGTGCCTAATTAACCAAAATACCTTCTAAGATGGGGTGTGTTTTCAAGGCACACAAAGGCATTTAAAGCTAGTGGTCATACTCAGTTCATTTCCTCACAGAGTTCGGAATAAGTAACAGAGCCTGAACCTGCTTGACTGACTTGGATGGATGCTTAGCACTGGAGTCACTTCTGATTAAGTCGGATCAGAATCGAACCAGGCTTCTAGATTCTATGTGGAATTGTCCTGTCAAGTCCTAAAACTTCAGACCTGGGGCCACTACAAATATGATCCTTTTGAAATAAATCTTTGATCTGAGGGTTGTGACTAAATAGATAGTCACAACTTTGAGATGTAGCAGGGAAACTCTTGTTTCTCTGTATCTGGTTCAGTTTTCCCAAGGCCAGAACTTCTTAGCAGTGTAAATCCTCATACTGAGAAGTCCTGAGGAAATCTATTCTGCTCTCCACCCTGCAAGGAGGTGAAATGCTGGGAAACACAAATCTGATGGCATCCATGGGGTCACAAGAAATCCTTGGTGACAAAAGGGTATGCCTGAGGATTTACATTTCACTTGCTTGTCCTTTAGGATTGGACACTAACTTGTTGTGTCTACTAGAATCTGACTACTGTTTTTCCAAAGAACCATCACAGTTATCTACACGACATTTTCCTTGGAGTCAAAGGAGAGAAGCCATTCCCTGTCACCTTTTTAAGGGTAAGAATTATGTTTCTCTCCTTTGAGAAAGTCCTTCTCTCTGGGTCACTCCAAGATCCTTCCCCAAAAGACCCTTCCTGGACCTGAGAGTGAGGAATCTAAGAGATAAAGATTATTTCTGAGTCCACCTCACTCAACCGGCTTTTATGGGAACCAGGTTCCATGTCTCCCCTGGACAGATCTACAGGCCACATTTCATTTCCATGTATGCACATTGCCCAGAATGATTCCAGATGTGCCCATCATACCTGGCACCCTCTGCTCCTGGAAGGACCCAGAGCTGTCAGCACCTGACCTGTTTTTTTATTTCACCTAATTTGCTCTTCTGAACACTCACACACAGCTGTGAAACCAACTCCCAACTCAAATCTCAGAATACCCCATCATCTTCCTCTCAGCTCCCCACCATGGCTAATAAGATGACTAGTGGTAAAAGAGATGGAGAACAAATACCAAATCCCTGAGAGCATCCTTCTTTCCTGCATTCCCTCCTTGCAGGCCTGACCTGCAAAGAGAACCACAAGCCAGGCATACAGTCCAACAGGGGTCTGGCTTGGATACCATGTAAAAAAAAGGCTGAACACCTTGTTTCTGGTAAGGGGACTCTACAGCTCAAGAGGTACCTGTGAGCTGGCAAAGGACCCCCATGGTATGTCACAATGGCATACAGGCTCTGCCCAGTGCTCTTTCTGGTGTCCTCGTTTGGTCACTCCTCAGAGATCTTTTGTGGCTCTGCTCCCTGCTAAGAAGCATCACAGAGAGTCTTTAGAAACAGGTTCTAACCCATTGTGTCAGGAACAATGTTTTCTATAGAAAACAGAAAAAGGCCACCAAGAGCCTGTCAATGATTCCTCTTGCTTAAAGCATTATCTTGGAAAAGCTCAGGGGGCCTCTCTCCTCTCCTGTTCAGGCCCCAGGAGGTGCTGGACTCACTGTGCATGAGCAAGTCCAGTCTGCCCAGATCTTTCAGTCCACACAGGCACTCCTTCTCCGTCCCTTGACACTAACTACTATGTTTCCACAGATCCTTGTAGGAAACTGGAGGAAGTTACACAGAAGGACTGGAGACAGAGGCAGTCCCTGAGGAACAGGGACTCCACACAATCCTCCCAAAGGAGATAGGAGAAATCATTCCCACCACTCCATTTCCAGAAAGTTCCCCACCTAGGCCTTGCCACTTGCTGACTTGACCCTCAAATGTGTTCTTTATGCTAATTGCAGGGTGATGTTTCTATAACCTCAGACTGATCTTGCTCCTAATCTGAGGCTTACTTATACTCTTAAGATAAACGCTCAATTTCTTGGCAGAAAATGCCCCCATTGTATGATCTGCCTGTTAGCTGCCTCCTCAGTCTCTCTTCCTGCCATATCTTCCAGTGCCTTTTGTCTTACATTAAAAAGGCACATGTGTGTACACACAGTCATATCCATACACACATGGAAGGCAACCCTCTAGCCATATTCTTTTTATTCCCCAATAACACAATTCTTTCCCTCTACCTGAGATGGCCTTTATCTAACTCATTCCCATTCCTTATTCTAGATTCTGTTCTGACCTTCAGTCGCTTCTTCCAGGCAACTTTTCTTGATCCACTCAGGTTTGCTCTCTCAGTACCTTATACATTCTCCTATTAAAACATTTTCCACCTTGCATCCCAGTTCTCTTTGTTTGTCTAACTTGTACTTTCTCCTCCATGACACCAGTTTCTTAAGGGCATAGTCTGTGTCTCATTGGCCTATGGCAGGTACTCAATAAATGTTTGTTGATGGAAGTAGAGAGTACTGTGACTCACATTGACATGTCCACAATTACTTGATCCTTGTGTTTTTCATTCTCTTAAGAGTATAGTAGCAGAAAGAAATCAAACCAAATGAGAAAGAAAAAAAATATTTCCCTATCTTGTGTTTTCTTTACCTCAATTTCTTCTCCCAGATGCCCTTCTTCCCTTTCTCTAATTCTATCCAATAAAAGCCACTGAAAATTCAGATGCTGAGTGAATGTCTACATAGCAGCAAAGCTATATGAACAAGGAATTTAGGTAGGTAGGTAGGGTGGTTTCAGGTGGAAAGTTTTCTGTCACAGTGCTGTTGACACTCACAGGAGATGCAGATTATTATTTCTTCTATAATATATGGAGATTTAGCTTCAGAGGTTTTAAACAGCTTTCCCCAAACCCCCTGATTTCTGTCTCCATAGGCAATTTTCTTCCCAATTTTCTTCCCAGAGCTGCTTTTTGGTACAACTTATGATCTTCAGGGAATAAAGAGAAGAAAGAGTGAGGACCACAGAGCCTGCAATAACTGGGCACTGGTTAAGGTGGGCACCACAGTCATATGTCTGGATTTTCCCACTCTAACTGAATGCTACATGAAAGAATGCTATGAGATGAGACTGTTTGTCCAGGCAGACAGGGATCATAGTGTCCTGGGAGCAAGGCCTCTTCAAGGCATGCAGGTCAGAGTGACAGCTCAGTCCATCTGCCTAGTGACAGGGCTATACATTTGAGGCCTCTGTTCTTCATCCAGCCACACCTCCACTCCACATTTGATGTCTTTATTGCCTCTATCTCATTAGAGAGTTGCGGAAGTCTAAAGAGACTAATTACTAGGACAGTTAGGGTCCCAGAGAACTGTGATGAGTGTCAATTATCCATCGGAAACATCTGGCAGGAATGAAAGCCGCAAATAAGACATATTTTATTCCTAGCCAAGTGACTCACCCCAGAACCTCCCTCTTCCTCCCATTTCCCCCTCCCTCCCATCACTGCCCTTCCAGCTCCAAGTTAGAGAGAGAGAGAAAGAGATAGAAAAGGGGATAAGCAAAGGGCAGCATGCAAGGCCAAGGTCTAAGAAGATGATTGCATTAGAGCATCCGTGTGCAAGGAAAGAGGCAGGTCTGGTACAGAGGAGCCCAGAGATGGAGCTATTCTGGGCACTGACAGGTGCTCATTAGTGCCGCCAGCAAAGACAAGTTAGACTTGTGCAAGTGGAAGCTACCCAGGGAGAATGGGATGCCCTTAGGGACAGGGTTAATCTAAATTGACACAGAGATGCTCAAGGTCAGGGAATGGTTCCCTCTCGGCTGCGTCCTGGGGTGAGCTTAAAAAAGAAGGCATCCTGGAGGAAGGTAAAGAATTTTACATACCCCACCAAAGCAGCAGCTGCCTGAAAATAAATATACTAACCTTTCCAAGGGGTCAGGGCTGTAGTTTTCACTTCTAAAAGAAATTAAAAACAGGCCACTGTTAAGATAGAAAGCAGTTGCAAGTGCTCAGTTTGCTCTCAGATGGTTTTAGGAACTTGCTGGTTCTTCAGGCCCAAAAGCTTCCCCAGGCCTCTTGAATCTGCTTCTCATTGTCCTGATCACTGCCTAGCACTCATCAGTGTTCAAAGGCAAGTAGAAGTGAGTGAACTGGGGACTGAGAAAGGGTATGAGTGATGGTCAGAGTGAACATGGACTGGAGCAGAGTCAAAATATCCACCTGGTTTTTAACAGGAAACACATTACACCTCTGCAGCCTGAGGTGTCATGTCAAAACTTTTCTGTAAAACAAATTTCTTTATTTAGTCATTAGAGTATCTCCTAACTGTTGAAGTCTGTAGGCCTTAAGTGTAAAATCGACTGATGCACATGGTTGTATACTACCGTAGTTAGAAGGTGGGTGCCCATGCTTTGTTTGAAATGTAAAACTTTCACCTGCATTTAGCTATACATTTTAGATATACCAGTAAATGAGCTACCATGTGCCAGATGAGCCAAGACCTTTGATATTTTACTTCTCTCGATGAATCAGACAATACCAAGCTGGTCTTATTGGGCCTCATCTCTCTGGTCACAGTAAAGACCCACACCTCTGCTGCCACAGTTGCACTTGTTGGCACCTCCCTGTAGAAATGCTGGGGAGCCAACTCCTCTTTGCTAGCTAAACCAGGGAAGATCTCCAATTTGCCAGTTTCAAACTCTCAGAACAATCCACAGAGGCTTCCATGTTCTTCTGCAGATAGGAGATGTTTTGTAAGGTCAGAAGTTATGATCATCTCTAATCTTTTACTTCCCTTTTCAGAAGCATCTGAAATTATTCACTGGGGTAAAGAGAGAGTGAAGAACAGTATTAAAGCTTTTGATTGAAAGAATGGCTTAGAAGTCTATGTTCTCTGACAAAGGTCCTCACATATAGAAAGATAACCTAGATAAACTAACTCATCCCTCAATGCAACTATGTTTGTTCAAAGTCAGATGAATACATACTTGTGCATTCGGTTTTAAAGGCACATGATATACAATATCCCTCTCAATTGAAGTGGACATTAGCAACCCTGAGAAATTGTTCTGAAGATATAAAGATGTAAGAGGTGATCTATGGTTAAATGTTTTATGATTGAAGGAAGGTCTGTTGTAAAGCTGGGATAGTAGGGAAAGTTCAAGAGAGATGGTTCCATGTTGTTTGTGCCTTTAGCAGAGACAGTTCCATGGAGTGCTCACTGGGCCCTTGAAAACAGCCAGAACTTTATGGGGCACAATTGTCATTAATGGTCTAATTCAGGTACCACTGATTTTTGGATCCCCCTGTGTGAAGAAAGAGGATAATTGGGAGGAAGAACAGTTTGAAGAAAGCCTTGGAGGGATGAACAGTCACACACATTTTATGCTCAAACAATAAGTAGTGCAATAAAGGGTAAGATTGGGGAATGGTCACCCACAGAGTGGTTCAGGCTTCTAAAGGAAGAACACAGGTCATTTCTATTTGGCAGTTGTGACTATCAGAAAGAGGGGGAAAGAAAAATCAAAGGCACAAGTTCCTGTTCCAGACACCAGAAAAGATTGTCTGTACAGCAATGATCTGAAAACAACTTCAGCTTAAGCATTCCCACCTTGCCTTTTTCCCCCTCCGAACCTCTCACATGCCCGAATTGAAAGAAGTTAAATGCAAAAGAGCATCCATGAAGATAAAGCACAATTTGACACTCACCAGTGACCTCAGCTAGAACTTAGTCTTGGGTCTCTCAGATACCAACATGTCAATTCTTCCAGGTAAAGAGAATGTTCTTGTACCCTTTCTTAGCACACAAGGGGGGGGACAAGGCAAGATAAACTTCATATTTACATTACGCCCATCATCCTGTGCTCTGGCCAATTCCCTTAACTATGGCACTAAGAAGTGATGTAAGAATCCTGCTCCAGGTCAGTCCTTGAGGTCATGCTTGTCATCCTTCTGTTGGGTCTAGTTTCTAGAAATACAAATCTTTCTTGTGTCTTCAAAGCCAGTGAAGTCTTTGAGTGATACCTTGCTATGAGGAAAAGAAATAATCCCTGATAATCCAAGCATAAATCTTTCTTCAGTAGAACCTTAACTGGAATTTAGTTATCTCTTTGTTAGTGATATATTAAGAAGACAGGCAGAGTGAGAAATACGGTCATGAGAATGAAAAAGGAAGGAAGAGAGGAAAGGAAACAAAAGGGATAAATGTAGGAAGGAAAGGAGGGAAAGGAGGAGAAAGGAGAGGGAGAAATAGAGAAGAAGAAAATACAAGGAAAAAGAATTCCCTACACACAGTCTGTCTCCAACTTGTCTCAGCTCAACTCATAAAGTGATTTTTT
>JAJEJO010005660.1:175539-204497 GCA_020662805.1 Glaucomys volans | reverse complement strand
CTTTCTTTCTTTCTTTCTTTCTTTCTTTCTTTCTTTCTTTTCTTCTTACACTTTCTCTTATTTTAACATACAGGCGCCATAAAAATGCTAATTGTGGATGCCTTGGTGGCTTGTCCTAATTAACTATCTTTAATCCTCTACAGGGAAGCACTGATCATCTTTTCTGTGGTTGCTTTGTTTCTTTCTGATATCTAGACTTTACTTTTGCTCCCCATTCTTTAATAAATTGGTTTGATGATCACTGTGAGGTTCACAGGCATTAATCAGCCAACTTTTCCCAGCCCACTGATATCATCAAATCTGCCTTAATACCTGGAAGACAAAAGACAAAGGACCAGTAGATGGAAATGAGCATCCTGGGAGCCGCTGAGCTTGCAGTGTGGGCCCCCGCATACTGGCCTGTGCAGAAGTTTTGTGAGGGATGGTTTGGCATAGCACTGAGTCCTTATTTATCACTGTGAAAATCCTGCACCACCAATATTAATACGAGAAGGTGACATGCAATCTGTTGTGTTTGCAAAAGGGAGGTAGAGAAATACTTCAAGGGTGGCAAAAATTGCTGAGGAGGAATGAAATTCTCTTATCAAAATCTTTCTAGTTCATCCAGATACTGGGTAGCAAAATGGTTTTGAACTTCTCTGAAAACCAAGTGTTTCCTGTCAGTGGAAATCCACACTTTGGTATAAATCTTTCTTACATTTCTCAGATAAGATGAGCGTAACGGGGAGGTATTTGCTGAGAAAGCGGGCAGCTCTTTATTGTATTAGAGAGTAGCAAAGGAAGAAGGAAAACTAAGCACAGATGAATGAGGTGAGTGTGCCCAGGTTCAAGGTCTGTTTCTTTTAAAATATTCCCAGTTGTATTAAAAAGTCCTGCAGCTGTACTGAAGACCACATGAACTCAACTGTCAGAACATTTCAGGTGTCTATGACTTACTAATACTGCCTTGATCCCAAAAGGTTGGTGGCATGAGGGATTGAACATCTCCAGAGAATGAAATTAGAAAGTTGGCATAGAGATTATGCCACCCAAATCAATCAGTTCACAAAAATAAACAGATAAATAAAATAAAACCACTGGAGAGAAAGAGAGAGAGAGGGAAAGAAGGAGAGAGAAAGAGGGAGAGGGAGAGGAAGAGGGAGAGGGGGAGAGAGAGAGAGAGAGAGAGAGAGAGAGAGAGAGAGTAGCCTAGCTCTCTTTCAGCTGGTAGAGCCTAGTAAAAATGTCTCCAGCTCCTAGTCCCACGCTCAGTCACCAGGCAAAGGGATCTGGTTGTTTATATTTTTGTTTCTGCTTGGTTTTTTTGCTGATGACTTTGGTGTGGGATGATTTTTTTTCTGTCAGTTGCACATAACTTTAGCTGTATATATTAGTTTGTTAGAAACCACTACAGAAGTTTCAAATGTTCCTGGTTCCTCTGAGAATGAAGCTCTAAATGGCCAGAATTAGCTCAGTAACTTCTGAAAGCACTTCTGAAGAATCGTCTGTTGTAGGTCCAGTCTCTTTCTTCCCTAAATACCATTTGTGTTAGCTACATTTCCAATGCTGTTTCAGCTCTGTGAATATGCCTCACATGAAGGTTTGATAATCATATATTAAATCACAAGTCGAATCTGAATATGTTCATTGACTTTCCTTTTATTTCCTCTTTCTTTGTAAGGTTCTGCTGTTTGTGGTCCATCACTACGGTACAATACATCACTAAAGTGAATTGTGCTGCCCTGACTGTTTTCATGATAAAAGTATTTTTCCTTATTTGTCAAACAGCTCCTCACATAATTCATTTCATTCTATCTCCTCCTTCACCTCCCAGGTCTAAAGCTGTCCTCTGACGATTACTTGCACAGTTAGAATATGAACAGGTGAACATGATGAATATCTAGAATGTGAATGTGAAATGTGAAAGTGAGGTGGGAAGAGGAAGGTCAGATGATTGGGCTGAGAGGTGGGAAAAACTGTTCCCCTCATTCTTTCCACAGCTCTCTTTCTACAGGGCTATTGCTGGAGTCAGTACTGTCCTTAAGAACTATAGCACCCAAAAGGCTTCAGTTTATTAGCCCCCTGAGCCCAAACGTTCAGTCATGGTTTTAATAGGTCACTTGTGCTAGGTTAAGTGGACATAAGAAAAGGGCTTGAAGTGGAAGGGGATGTCAAGGGATTGGGAGAAGGGTTTGAAGGATGAATGAATGGATCCTATAGGATGTCCCACAAAGGAACAGCCTCCTTGGAAGGAAGTCATTTACTTCCTTGTATCTGGAGATTCAAAATACACGCATTTCAAAGCTTTTTTTATACATATTTCAGTTGAATGTTGTACCAATTCTGTATTTTATACAAGAGGAAATTGAATAAAATTTAGTTGACTTACCCAAGAACAGAGTACTGAAGGTCAGGCTCTGAACTAGAAGCGAGGGGCCCCTCTCTAGATCATTACTTGTTGGCAAACGTGCATGCTGCACCAGGCTTGCCTTCCTCCCTTGCAGAGCCATGTGAGCCAGGTGACACATTTGACAGAATATTTCAATCATCAAGTACATGTGTTTGAACTTGTTGCTGAGGGACCATCAATAGGACTCTTGCTACAAAAGCCTCTCAGTTGGTTGTAATTCAGATTTAGTGTTAAACTTTTGCCTTCATGCTGCTCTGTAGGTTTTGAGATGCAAATGATGTTTATTTTCCTTTCCCTTCCCAGCCCTTGAGGGGCATTGTGGGCAAGGGGTGAGCAGAGAAAAGAGAACTATCATTGGATTTTTACCAGGTCCCAATACCTTCCTGAAAGAGCCTTCCACCACCATCTTCTAAACAACATTACTGATAGGAGTGTCAGGTAATGCACAACAGGGGAAAGGGAGAGGAATGGGGACTCCAGGACTGAGGGGAGGGGAGAGAAAACATAAAGCAAGGGGGATACTGACCTTGCAACAAAGTTGAGCTTGTAGGCTCATTTAGTTCTAAATCAGGTGAAGGACAACAGGAGAGAAAAATGAAAACAAACACATATATTATATACAGTAGCTATATATTTGTCATATATAGTTTGTATACTGTCTTTTACAAGCATTTCTGGAAAAATGGATAAATAAAGGAAGACACAAAAACCAAAGGTGGCAGGACAAGGTGCAGCAAGAAAAACACTGAAATGCTTTATGTTTTCATATTGGATGGGATGGTTGGGAAGAAGAGAACCTGGCCACTCTATATATTTTCCAGTACAACTGAATTTACTCTTCACTAGTGCTGAACTGAGGTACTGATTTGAAACAAATGACCTAAGTCTCTTTCCAGAGATATTTCTTTCCCACATCCTCACCCCTGTTGTTTTAATGAAGTTCAACTTCAAGAACTTCTGATCCCATGGCACTGTAATTGGAACATGATCTCCCAGGAATCATTGATTCAGAAATGTGGGAGCAGAACTCTCCTGTTCACTGCCAGTTCTGCAATCCCAGAGATCAGATGTTTAGAGCCCAATTAGTTTGAGATAGGAATGAGCACCCTACTTTTTTTAAGTCTCCCCAAGATCCTGATTGCACGGATATCTCTTGCACCAGAATTCCTCAGTTTTCAATGTCTAGGTCATATGGAAAGAGCGTGCAGTTTGTGCACAAGGTGGTGGCAAAATTATGATAATTTAGCTGGTTTTCTGGCAGTGCAATTGGAGAATGAACTTTATCATGAATTTCACATACTCATGTGAAGCAAATTCTGCTTTCCAATCTGCCCCTATCTGCTTGATAGCTCTTAAGGGAAAATGACATGGAAATTTTCCTAATAAATTTATATTTGTCAAAAGATTTCATTGATATTGAGTCTCGATGATAATAATGATTGGCAACTTGATAAAAAATAAGCTCAATAATGAGCTTAGAAGCCACAATAATGTCTGAACTAGATTTAGCTAGAACCAATGGGTTGGAAATGCTTATCTTAAACATTAATGGGGTTTCTCTGGCTCCATGGAACAATTCAACATTTTTGTGATGGACTCCTCAGGAATGATTTCTCACTGAGGGTAGAAAATAAAATTGGTTTCTGATTGACTAAATTTGAAAAATTTTGCAAAGTTTAATCTCTCCTCTTGGATATTTAGCATGTTGCAACTCTGAGGCTTCCTGTGTTAATGAGCATCTCCATACGTACCCATTCATCTTTGTTTGACTAGGTCTTTCTAAGCTTATTCAAATAGGTACTGTCACTTTTTAATGTAGTTTTTGGAGATCTCTGGACTCTAGAGAGCTGACATTGACCAAAGCATCCCCAGAATTAGCACAGGTTGAATGCTTTTAGACCAATGGAGGGAGGGCAGGGAGAAGACGGAGTTGTAATGGCCATACTTGGGTCTGTTGAAAAGAGCATATTTATGACACATGCTTCACTGCTTGTCTTGTCATAAATGCCAGTTATTTCACTCTTTTTGAAAAAAGTTTTCTGCTTCTCCTTGTTCTCATCTTGAGGAGGGTTAAGAGGAGGAGGCTAGGGAAATAGACAACAGTGATAGAGTCAATGACAAAACCGTTTTACGCATCCAAATCAAAAGAAGGAAAAGGTCAAAGGAGGAGGAAGACTATTTACAAGAATAAGGACTACTTTGGTTGCAGAGCAGGATTTGGGTGGACTTGAAGGGAAAGTGTGGAAGAGCTTAGATTTGCAAGACAGAGGAAGGAGGGGCCTGTTCCTTTCTAATTCTGGCCCTCTTGCCTGCAGACAGACATCTGTCAAAAATCCAAAAAGGCCTGACATATGTGAGGGGCACTCATGACTATCCCTGTGTGAGAGATGCCAGACAGATCAATCACTCTAATCACAGCTCTGCCCATTCTGTGCTAGAGGCTCTGGGATCAAGGGCAGCCTTCCCTTTCCCAGCCCTCTCAGATAAAGCTGGGCTTTATTTTATGTGCAGAACAGGAGGCAGGGAGAATGTGATTTGGGAGCAAAGATGTCACAATGGAACATACACTGCCACTGAGGTCATGTGGCAGGGTTAGGGCAGGAGTGGGGCCCTTGAGGCAATGGATTTTCTAGGACTTCTCAGAATAACAAGAATTTATGTCTTTGCCAATTTTCTGTCAAATTCCCCTTTCCTGTATGTCACATTCAAGAATACTTTTTAACATGGGGTTTTGGGAGAATAGATTTGAAAAATCCCAGACCCACTGAGAATGGTGGGAGTGAGGAGGGATTTGCACAAAAGGCAACCAGAAATTAACCATGTGGTATGCAGGAAGTTCTGCATCAAGGAATTAAAGCCATTGCTAGGCACCTGGAAGTCTGCCTGTTGACACAGAGGGACACAGGCACACCACTGCACAGACATTCTCTGGGCAGAGAGGTAGGACTCCCAGGGTCTACCAGAGAGCTGGTTGACTTGCTTTTGGTAATAAGATACATAATGAAGGTAGAGCAATTTGCCTTGTATGCATTAATCCTTCAAGAAAGAATCGGTTAGGAAATGAATGCATGACTATGCAATGACTATGTAACATATTTCAAGATGATGGTTTGGATGGATGAATGTTAATCCAGCCAGACAATATTCATTGATACAAATGGGGAAAATCTTCATTTTGTATATTATTTCTCCCTCTGAAGCTAATATTATTAAGGATCCCAAGGCCTGTGATTCTACTTTGATGAATATAATTTGGTTTCTCTTATATCCCAATGGATGGAAAAACATTTTAGAAAAGGGACATGTTATATTAACCCACTGAGTAATGTATTGAAATAGCAAATACTCTTCTCTGGGCTCTTGACTATTTTACCCAATTATAGTCCCCATACTAGTATAGGAGACATCACTGAGGAAAAAAAACAAAAAACAAAAAAGCATAAATGTCACTTTTAGCATCTCAAATCCTTTTTCTCCTGATTCATGATTTTTATCCTTGTAGAATGAAATGAAAATTCTTTCTCATCTCTCTTTTCCCACTCTCAATATCTACTTTCATAAATGCATGTGTTTCTCTCTCTCTCTCTCTCTTTCTTCTTTCTTATCTTATCCTCTTGCCTGCCCAGTTCACTTCTGTTACCCATCCTTCCAGAGCCTCTTCCCCAGCTTCTCTCCCCACAGGGATCCTCCCCACTTCACACTCTCTCAGTGCCCTGCTCAGGGCACAGTCTCACCAAATAATGTGATGCTGGCATTGGTGTGGCCCAACTTGTTGGAGGCCACACAAGTATAGTTCCCGTAGTCATGTTCAGAGACATTGAAAAAGATGAGTTTTGACAGGAAAGGTCTGTTTTCCACTTTGACTCCCTTCTTTCCTTCAATAAGTCTAAGATAAACAAGAAACAAAAAGAGAAGAAAAAAAGGACATGGTCAGTTTCTCTAATAAGATGGAAATAGAATCTGGAATTAATGAACTTCTTATTGCTTCCCCCCATCAGACATCATCATAACCACTATTTGCTCCACCCAATGACACCCAATGTTCACATACAGTGACACAAGTGATCATAGTGCTCCATTTTTATATGTGCATATGGAGACACTCTAGGCTGTATACCATATCTCCTGTGTCCATGTTTTAGTTCTCTGAAGGTGGGTGAATCCTTTTATACTTGCTACCTCTTAGTTATACCACAACAATATGCACCATCAGTTCTCTGACCTTCAGGTGACTATCATTCATGCATTGGATAAGGGAAAGTTTATATTTGTCTGGCACTGCTGATGGTGTTAATGAAGGTGGCAATAACAATGATAATGATGATGAAGTTGATAACAATGAAAAATTGAAGCTTTGAAAAGATGTGCAAACTGAGGGGTTTGAAAACACTTTTTTCAAGCACCTGGGCAATAAAATTTTTCCAAAAGTGCTTGAGATATTCCACAGATAAGACATATTTTGGAGGGGAGGAGCTGGAAAAAGGAGAAAATAATCAAGGATCATTTTCATATCAGGAGACTCTGAAGGGCTTGGGAACAGTGATCTCCCCAGTGTATCATAGGGGATCAATTTGGGCAGGATTAGAAATTCCTAAGAATATGACTTTATAGTAAGGATGGTCTCCCTGAGCAATCAATGCAGCAGGCCAATAGACCACAGGATTGGTATTAACTCTAGGGGCTACTTATGAAATCCCACAGAAGTTTAGTTGAGGGAGGCAGTTAAGACATACTTGCAGAATCATGGACTCCATTACAGGGCAGATAGAAATGCTAAGGAGAAAACAGCTATAGGGTTCAGAAGGCCAAGTGTTAGAAGTAATTCCCATTACAATCCTGGGTCTACATAGGAATTTAAAATCTATTGTCTTCCTTCTGAAAGTTCTAAAATGCCCTATTTCAGAGAACAGGGCTTTAAATCAACCATTTACTTTCACTGAAAAATTTGTATTCCTTGCTCAGAAGCTCATTCTGAGCTCTAGGAAAGATACATAATATTGTGGAAAAAACATTCTTCATAAAGGATCACAGGAAACATGGAGAAAGTTACCTGTTTAGGGCCTGGCTGGAGCAAAACTTGCAGTGAGAAAATGATGGCAAGAGGGGGTGTGCACTGAAACAGGCCCAGGGAACATGCATTGGGGCAAATGGCTGGTATTGAAATCACCAAACTGAGAAGGACAATATTCAAAGCAGAAAGGAAAAGGGAAGCTCAGCAAGACAATGATGAGGAAATGCTTTGTCAACTATAAAATGTTTTTCAGTATAATGTGTTTTTTCTGATGTTAGACAAGAGGATCACTCTCTGTCCCTGGGTCACAGTATGTTTTTGACACAGAGGGTAGTGGGTTTGTATTATTAGAAACTTCATCTCTGTGAGATTACAGAATGATTCTCCCCAGCACCAGAACTTATGATGGTAACATCAGAAGAGAGAGGCAGGTTCCTGCTTGTGTTCTCACCCATCTGTCAAGAAAGTTGGTTGAGGGATTTGCACTGCTTTTCATTGTGAAGAGTTTCCTCTGAGAGACATCCTCCCTAAGAAATGAGGTACCATGAAGTGTCCTGAGTTCACAGACTTCATTAAAACGCTTGCACTGTGTAAATGGAATCCAGCGGTGGTCAGAGGCCACTTTTATATTTCCAGCTTGTTATGTCTCCATTGATCCTCTAGGGGGTGCTGTCCCAGAGAGCCTCCTAAACCCCCCCCCCCCTACAAAAAACTTCAGGAACCAGTCGAGGTATTGATCCCTTTCTCAGTTTTGATGGTGTTCCTGGGAGAGAGAAGAATCCTCCACATCAGAACAAAGCTGTGAATTAGGTTTTGGCTTCATAGTGGGAAGCGACTTACCGGAAGCAGGTCTCAACTGTTTTTAGCTAAAAACAGTGTAGGGTGGCCAGTATCACTTTGCAACACTTCGCAGCTCCTGGGATGACAGCTTTCCCCTTCTCCATGTGTTCACAATTCCCCCTATCCAGTACTGCTACCAGGCTTCAGTTTCTTATGAAGCTGTAGATTTTCATTTGCTAATGCCCCTGTTGGTTGGGTGACCCTTATTAAGTGTAGAATTCCATTTTCATCCCTTCAGATGGATAATACACACAGTAGCAGATGGTGGAGTGGCACTAGCATGATACCAAAAGATTTCTACCCTAACCCTAAACTTTAAGAACACTGCCTTTCCCCATCACAGATTCCTTTCATTTGCCTCAGAAGTCAGCTCATCTCACTGAAAATGGGAGATTGGTAAGAACTATCTTTCTCCAGTGGTGGATGCAATATGCTCTCTGAGAGCAGCTTAATGGAGATTGCCTGGTAGCTCTGGTGGCACAGACATGACTGACTGTGCCAAGGACCACAAGGCAGGGATACTCTTGTCCAGCCAGGTGCCAGAAAGAAAGGCATCTACATTCCATGGGAGAACACTTGAAAGAAATAAATGAATGAGTGGCAAATAGAAAATGGGGAAAATCAACAGAAAAGGGAACAAAGGAGAAGCCATAGAAGAACCGAAATTAAAAAGAAAGCAGAGCTGCCTCAGCCAGGACCTCTGAGAACCACTGATACATCACTGTCTCCTTTCTCCTCCTGGGTAAGTGTTGGGGCAGACCATGGCCCCCTCCACAGTTGTCATGGAAAGAGGAAACCCCTCCATTTGTCTCAACATTGGCCGTTTTGCTGTAATTTCCTCCACATATTTTGAGAGCTTGCTGTCCCCCTATATTCTGTTTCTATTTTTCTCTCATAAAGCATTTGAATAATGGGATGCAGCTGATTAATTTTCACTAAGATCTAGATAATTCAAAATTCAAGAACTGACCCTGAAGCTCAATAGACTTTTGTTTTGTCTTGTTGTTTTGTTTTGTTTTGTTTTGTTTTTTGTTTTGTTTTTGTTTTTTATTTCATCGTAGACCTTTATGCCTCAGCTTTCTCCTAGTACATAAGAAGGGTGGTAAAAAAGGATGGGGATTGCTAAATTCTTGAAAGAAAGACAAAAGCCAAGTTTATTTCTTCCTATTTCTTTGTAAGTTTATTTCCCCCTTTTCTATGCCAGTTCTTTCACCCATGAAATGGGCTGGATGAATACAGCAGTCTTCACCGGAGGCTGCCAGATGTGTCCTTAAAACTTAAAAAGCATTACTCCTCACTTGGAGTTGTTATAATTAATAAGATGATGAATCCTATGACTATCTGAGAGTTCCAAATGAAATTCAGTTATTGCTTTAAAAACTCGAAGAACTTTTGATGTTTGAGCACTTAAAGAAAACCAAGATGCATTGAACATAGTGTATGTCGTATGGACAGTAGATTGCTGGAATTTCTCACATCACTCTTCTTGGATTGTTCTCTCTGATATTTTCCCCCTTCAACCCTCAGCCTCCATCACTCCTTCCTCTTCTGCCCATAGGTATCTCAGGACATTTTTGCATTCCCCGCATCAAAACCTCCATTTTTATGAAAATATTCTGAACACAGACAGTGTTTGCACATTTATTTGTTGTTCATCCACCTTAAAAATAGCTCTTTGATAACAGTAATTGCCATGTTGCCTGGCTGTACTGAGCCACTGATCCCTGCACTGACATGCCATTTGATAACTTCTCAAAATGATCATCTTCAGTGACTCACAACAAATATCCCGATGATGGCAACAACAATAGGGAGGAAGGGAACAGTCCTGACTCTTTTCTCCTACAGAGAAAGAACAACCTGGGCACAAAGGGAGGGTTAAATTGGGTCACGGACTCTTGCACGCATTACTGATGGTGTCTGGAATGTAAGTGGAGAACTGCCAGCTGCAGCTAACTTATGAGCCACTCCCAGAACCCCCTAGAACACCCTTTAATGCAAGCCTGAGACTGTTAAAAATAGCTTCAGGGAGAACACATTATTTTTGTGTCCTATAAACAATCACTGGCCTTTAGAAAGTTTCTGGTGGCTTTTCTTTGGCAATTTTTGCTTTCCTAAAAATATGCTACCTTTCAGGCCTGTTGATGATTCAGCATGGTGACATAAAAAACCTGGCTGAATTTTATTGATGTTATTGGAAAGATTTTATTGATATTAAGGAAAGACTTGTTTGCATATTATTTCCCCCCTACAGGTAGGAGAATCTTAGAAGAGAATTTTAAAGGAATTCATCATTCATCTGCAAACGTCTCAAATCAGGAACCTGGAAAAGCTTTCTTCTGAGTAGAGGAGCTGAGGAGAGGAGATGAGGGGACTTTACCTTTTGTCATCCTTGTACCACTGGAATTCTGCTGAGGGAACTGCTGAGGCTTCACACTGCAGTGTCCCCTTCTGTCCCACAGGGACACCTGTACCCTTAGCTTCTGAAATGTATGGTGGATCTGCAGAGAGAAGACATTCCATGGCATTTCAAAGTGCACTTCAAAATTAAAAAAGGCTGCCTTAGTCATTCCTGAATTTTGTTGGTTAGTCTCCATCCTACTTCTGTTAACTTGCTCTATCAAATTGCTATAAATTGTGTCAGAGAATGAAAACATTTTCAATGTAATTCTAAAGAAAAGCATGGTCTTCCTAACATAGATTCCTTCTGTTCTCCTCTGTGCAGAGGTAGGATGACCAGATATTCAGGCATATTTCCTGTTAAAACTTGTTAACTTTCATAGGATGATGCCAGCATATCAACCCTACACTTAGTGGGTTGAGAGTAGGCTCCTTTAATCAGCCTTATAGAATTTCTACACACCAGGTTCTTGCCAAAGTATATAACCTCAAACTATTCAATTCCCATCAAAAACTCAGTGACAAGAACTAATATTCATGGAGAATTGCCTGAGGGATGTACAGATCAGTCATTTTTCTAAGTATTCTGACATGGCTTCCTGAATCCAGCCAAACCAAAGTAGACCTACATACTTGGTTTGCATTCATTTGAAGTCTTTACCAAACTATCCATGACATTCCAACAGTTTGCACTGGGAGGTATTAAAGAAGAAGATATAATATACTTGCTGTTCTACTTGTTGCAGAAATAATATTAATACATGATGTGTTGAGTTATCTCAAAATGCTCCATTTGTGAAGACACGAGAAGAGAATTTTCCGTACAGTCTCAATGCCAGGAAAAGCAGGATTTCTCCCAAGTAAATAAATTACTTTTATCTTATGGATAGCATAAATCTTAAAGCAGGTGATGCTTCTTTGCTTTGCTGTAGTGATACAAAGCTATATACAGAACCTTCACTGAGCAACTTGACAGTATATATTTAATGTCCTGATTTTTCCTGACTTTTGTTCATTGTCCATAATATATATTTTTCCTGTCCTTCAATTTCTTTACTTTTTAGGTTCATCTGTATAAATTGGAAGTCATTTTAAGTCCCTTTAAAATTGTGATAGGGCAAAAATATCGTAATAGCAAAAAAATGATAGCATTGTTAAATGTACTTCCTTACTCGTTAAAGAGTTTCACATAACCGAGGTCCCAGTAGTACAGTATCCTTTTCCTACCTCTACCCACCCAAGTGTTAAATGGAAAGGATTCTTGTTCCTGGTTTGGTTCTTGGGTTCTGTTTTGTCATAAGATTTCGTGCAGCATGCACTATACAGAAAACCTTCAAATGCTGTGGGAAACTGAGTTATTGTATATATAAAAAAGAACCCAGATGGGAAAGACTGATAGACAAGTAGGAAATTTAGAGTATCAATGTCAGAATTTGGATGGTTGATAAAGCAGAATGAGGTATGCACAGCAGTGACCCCCCCAAAATTTGTGGATCCTGTATCTCTATTTGTAAAAATCAAATTTGGGGATACATTCTCTAATGCCTACACACATATGTATCTATTTGTATTTAAATTATGTGTGCATTTCATGAATGTCAACATCTATAATTATGAAAGGATGATATCCATATGTAGAAATTCTACAAACTCCTTTATACTTCTAGCACAAAGTTTTTGTCCACTATTTTGGAGCTAGCTAACCTGGAAAGCTCCCAGAAGCTCCCACTGCATCATATGAGTGAATTATGGGGAAACTTTGGTTTGGAAAATGCACTTATATAAGTTATGCATTGAAAGCCATTTAATAAACTTCCAATCATGTCAGTATTATAATGACATACTTTAAGGATTTTTTTTTCTTTTTTTTTTTTTTTGGTGACCCTGTGATTCCTACACTTGACAAAAACTTCACCATGGACTTGTTGCTCTTGAAAGCAAAATGCAGAAAATGGTGCTGTATCCTGAGTCAGCAGTTGATTCTGCTGACTAGCTTCTTGTTGTGGCTGTGACAGCAGGCCATCTTCATGCACATGCAGGGTCTGGGGCTGGCAAGACCACTTACAGTTCACGGTGACCTTTACTCTCCGCACCACTGGTGCAGCCACATCATTGGAGGCACTGCACTCGTAGTCCCCAGACTGCTCCCGGGTGATGCCCTGAATTTCCAAGTATTCATCTTCACTCACAAAGCCAACAGCTGCAGGAGAAGCAGTAAGGTATAGTAAAATAGGAGGGAAAAAAAACAAAGGGTATAAATTTATAAAGTATAATATTGTTAAATCTGTAGAAATTTGTGCCACTTTTAGATTCAGATTCTTACACACTCCCTGAATTCTCCCACCCATCTTGCCCACCCCTTTAACGACCAACTTTTCCCTGGCTCCCCAGTGGACCTGCTGAAATGTTTGTGCTCCTAATTGAACTAAGTGTGGTGCCTAGAGAACTAATGATACTCTATAAGTGATTAATAATTTTGACGTTTACATTGCCTGGATATTACCGAGGGGTCCCACTCTGGGATCTGAGTGAGGTCCTTTAACCCTTTCTGGTCTCAAGGTATCATTTAGGCTGAGTCTTAAATGTGGATCTGCTGATTGCATCCCTGGGCATGAACTTATTAAAAATGCCACACTGGCAGACACACACGCATGTGCCCACACACATCCACCACAAAGTGGAAATGCTAATGTGATAAATGTAACTTTGTTTTTAGATGAGACAATCAATTTATAGGAAGAAATTGATCTTATTCAATGTTGATCTGTTATAGCTCTGGGGTAGAAGATGCTAAAGACAAATACACAGGAGGGCCATATTCTTAATTCGTAACCACAAGCAGATCTCAAAGAATAAGAGTACCTGACTGTAATCCTTACAGTCACTTAATCTTCCCAAGATTCAATTTCTTTAGTGAAAATCTGTGAATAATAAGACCCTCTATCTGACCAACTCCACTCCTGATGTCTAACCAAGAGCATTCAATTATGGCAGACCAAGATATTAAAGCCTAAGAGACAGATTCCAAAGTTTCTTTCAGAGCCACACTGACCTAAGCTTTCTTGCCAAGGGAAAATAGAGAGCAAAAATAACTGCTTACATTCTAGGATTATCTTCCTTTCACAGTTAAATGAAGACAAGAAGGATAACAATTTCCTAAACCAGGATACTTTTAAAAGGAAATTATCATCAGCACGCTTAAGTTGGGACTGTCCCTACCAACTGAGGAATGTTTTCCCAACATAATATAGCAAATAGTCCTAATACTTCAAGGGTTATTTAGAAGAACAAATTAAAAATGCATATAATATGTATGAAAAGACTTTGAAACTCTCATATCTGCATACCTGTTGTTTAGTTATTAATCCTACAATCTTCTGGAAGTTGGTAGGACTGAAGTCAAATTTACATGAACAGTCCAAGAGAGGTAACTAAGGGACATTTCTCTCTAGGTCATAAAACTCCATAAGGCCACATGTTTCTGCTGACCCAGAGAATGAAAATGACAACTCTAAGAAACTAATATGATTCAAAGGATGATGTATGTGACGTGTTAGTTATGGTTGTATTTGTTCCACAACAATGCTAAGATCATCATTTTGGTCAAGACAACAGTTACAAAAACAATAGCAACAACATAAAAACAAATATCTTGTAAAGAAGGGCCACTACTCGTTCAATTCTGCTGCTACTCCTTGGTCATGATAGTCTGTGCCACCAGCCAGTAACAGGTTCAACCTGAGCCATTTCCTCAGGCACCTTTATGCTTTATGAAATATGTATTCTCTCTATATATGTAGTTATGTAGTTATTACATATATACACACATGTACACATACATATACATATAAATGTGTATATATATATATTCACACATAAATGTATATATAATATATATATATATACACACACACACAGAGAAACGTTTTCTTCTATCACCTACAAAGAAGAAAAGAATAAGTCATGTCTATTGCAACAGGTAAGGAAGACATTAAATTCACAAGAAGAAACAGGAGTGTGTTAGTTAGAAAGCAGGGCCTGAAAGTCCACCATATGGAGAGGATCACAGTCATGAACTCATGGATCCAGCTTATAAGTTCTACTTGTCTCAGTGGCCTTTATTATAATTGTTTTATATTTATCTTCAAGGGGAAAATATGAACCTTGATTTGAGGAAGGGTGGAGGAGAGAAGAAGAGGCTTAAGTGAAGAATTTGTGATTCCTTTTAGGTTGGTTGCCTTTGTTTATTTCTACCAACCACAGGCCTTTGTCAACCACATTTGTCAGATTGCTCACTGCTAGAATGCTATAATTACTGAGTACAGCATCTCAAAGTCCAGTGTCACACTTAATATTCCCATTAATTTTAAATGGTAGTCCTTGGTACATATGTGTGGCAATTGGTGTCATATTTTAATTAGGCTTGCCCTACACCATCTGAAATTAATAATAGCTTGAATTACCAGTGTAATTTATAAATTAACAGTGCTGCAGCATTAGGAAATAAATTAGCTCTGGACAGCTGTTTCTGGATGAAGCTCCAGTGTCACAGCAGTGACTACAGGACCTCAGGTCTCCTGAGGGGCTGTGGCATACAACACCAAAGCACAGAACTAAAAGACACAGGGTTCTATTGACCTGTGTTCTTCTCTACAACTGAACTTCATGTACTTTTTAAAATTCTACCATACAACTGTACTCTTTGTGTGACCACACTGAGACTCACAGAGAACAATCTTTGATGAGTTGGCTCCGTGGACATCCAAAATGAAAAGCATTTGGGGAAAATAATGGACGAAACTAAAATGCAAGTACATAAACGTCAGTGTAATCAAAATGAAGAACTGGTCTAATTTGCCTTGAGAATGTAGGCATATGAATGCGGATATGTTCACCTATTCTTGACAGGGGGTCTTCTGTAAGGAGGGAAGTTGAATGAATGAAGACCTGGTGGAGACATATGGTCTCTACTGCTCCAGATGTCTGTAACCGGAGTGGGGGGATTTGCATTTCAAAACTGATGAGATTTGATTTTACTATCCAGTGTTCCCTGGACCAAGTACAGAATTTCAGAAAAACCACGATGATTTCATTGCCCAACACTTCCTGTATGTAAGCTTTTGGGTGACATTTGGTGAGGTGAAAGGGATTTATGTAAATATTAAAGCACTTTATAAATTTTAGGGTTTTTTGGGTCATTATTTTCACCTTTCCCTTGGCACACATTTTTTTCTCCACTAGAGGCAAATATGGCAAAGCCAAAGAGAAAGAGGATCATTGTACCCACAGAAAGCTAAACTTTGATTCACCAGAAATGAGGTTAAAATCAGTGCTGTTTAAAACAAACAAAACCCAACCAACTGAAATATGAATTTTTAGAGATAAAGAATGTTTTCATCTAACAACCTATATACTCTGGCTACGAATTGATCAATGCTTTATGACTAGTATGAAGAACTTAAAAGAATATTTTAGGGAAAGAAACTCAACTGAGTACACTTTTTAAAGTACTAAAGTATTGTTGTTAAGAGACAGAAGTGGGGAAGAGGCAAACCACTTGATAGAACCCAGCGAAAAGAAACCCTTCATGGTCAAGAGTATCTCATTTCTAGGTCTGCTTCCTTTTCTTCTCAAGAAAATAAACCCTTGGATGGAAATGACATACTCGTCTTTTTAAAATACCCCTTTCTTCATGTCACACCTCTTCAGAAGCTAAAAATGGGTCATATGTCCTTCCCACATCCTGTAACATCAAACACAGACTCCCTGACCGGTTATCAAAGCTTTCCACAAAGGAGCCCCAATTTACTCACCCAAATTCACCTTGCATTTGTTCTGTGATGAAGAACAGATTTTCATTGTAAAAAGCAAACTGGTAGAAGCAGACAAAGCCAGTTCTTGGCCTTTTAGTTTCATGATGTGAGAAGTTACCTAACTCCTCTGCATCACTGATATTACATACCTCAGGTGTTGCTGTGGGATACAACAGATGGACTATGATCGGCAGAGTGAAAGGCATGGGGTGAGTTCTCTGCAGGTGTTAGCTACTACCGTCATTGTTATCACCCCCTGACACTACAACAACTCTCAAACCAAGTTATGCTATTTTTTGTCTTGGATAAATAGGAGAATTCCATCTTCATAGATTATTTTTATCATCATTGGCAAAGTTATGTTCTTTCTATCTACCTAAGCAAGGAGAACCTAAATTTCAAATTCTAACTTGTCCATGGAAGCACTCTAATTTGGGATAAATTATATCTCCCACAGAAGATATGCTTCACACTTAACCACCAGTAACTCAGGACGTGACCATGTCTGGAAAAAGGTGTCTTCACAAAGCAAACAAGTTGAAATGTGGTATCAGGGTAGGCTTTAATCCAATATGAGTGGTGTCCTTAAAATGAAGCACAGACAAAAATACACAGAGTTCGGAAGGCAGGGTGAAGACCCACAAGGTGAAGGTGGCCACATTTCTGTAGTGATGCATGCACCAAAGGCTGCTAGTGAACACCCGAAGTTAGAAGACATAGCAAGACAGAATTCTCCCTGTCAGTTGTTGGAGAAAGAATGGATTTCCTCATACTTTGATTTCAGTCCTCAGAACTTTGAGACAATACATTTTTATTGTTCTTAGGCAACCAGGTTTTTTTATACCTTGTTATAACAATCCTAATGACTCTAATACAGTTCAGTACACTCCATTTTAACTCTTGGTGGCTCTGAACACCCCGCACCCTTGTTGTGTGTTAAGTTCATGTAGTCTTTAAAAGCAAACAAGATTTTGAAGAGCTGAAAGAGGCATTCATGGTTCTATAACTCTACAGTTGCCATGCTAGGACCTAGCTATACTGCAGTGGAATTCCCTACAACCCTTGTTTAAGATACAGAATTCTAGGTTCCTTTATACCTTATAAATCGGAATTCCCTGGGATGATGAGTTTTCATCATCTTACCAGGAAATTCTCAAGTGTAGTTAAGTTTAGGAATTAGTGATTTAGCTCAATCACTTCTTAGTCATTTGGGAAGTGGATGTTTGGAAAAATCTAAGGTCAAAAGTCTCACTGGTGACAAGGCATACTGGGTCCCTCCATGACCAAGCCACTGTTACTGCAACTGTAACATCCTTAATTTAAAAATGTAGATCAGAGTCTCTGGTCTGATTTCTAGGTCCTTGATCCACTTTGAGTTGAGTTTTGTACAGGGTGAGAGATATGGGTTTAGTTTCATTTTGCTGCATATGGATTTCCAGTTTTCCCAGCACCATTTGTTGAAGAGGCTGTCTTTTCTCCATTGCATGCTTTTGCCTGCACCTAACAGAAGAGAAAATAGGTCCAAATCTTCATCATGTTGGCCTAGGACCAGATTTCCTTAACATGACTCCCAAAGTGCAAGAAATAAAAGCACGAATCAATGATTGGGATAGAGTCAAACTAAAAAGCTTTTTTCAGCAAAGGAAACAATCAGCAATGTGAAGAGAGAGCCTTCAGAGTGGGAGAAAATCTTTGCCACACACACTTCAGATAGAGCACTAATCTCCAGAATCTACCAAGTACTCAAAAATCTTTACACCAAGAACACTAATAACCAAATCAATAAATGGGCCAAGGAAATGAACAGACACTTTACAGAGGAAGATCTACAAGCAATCAACAGATTTATGAAAAAATGTTCAACATCCCTTGTTATAAGAGAAATGCAAATCAAAACCACCTTAAGATTTCATCTTACCCCAATTAGAATGTCTTTTATTAAGAACACAGGCAACAACAGGGGCTGGCGAGGATGTGGGGAAAAGGGTACACTCATACATTGCTGGTGGGAGTGCAAGTTGGTGCAGCCACTCTGGAAAGCAGTGTGGAGATTCCTTAGAAAACTTGGAATGGATCCACCATTTGACCCTGCTATCCCACTCCTTGGCCTATACCCAAAGGACTTAAAATCAGATTATTACAGTGATGCAGCCACATCAATGTTCTAAGCTGCTCAATTCACAATCGCTAGATTATGGAATCAACCTAGATGCCCTTCAGTAGATGAATGGATAAAGAAACTGTGGTATATATACACAATGGAATATTACTCAGCCATAAAGAAGAATAAAATTATGGCATTTGTAGGTAAATGGATGATGTTGGAGACTGTTATGCTAAGTGAGATCAGCCAATCCTAAAAATCCAATGGCCGAATGGTCTGTCTGATAAATGAATGATGATGCATAATGTGGGGGGGAAGGGTGGCAAGAATGGAAGAAGGATAGATAGCATAGAGGGAAGGGAGGGGTAGGGGCGGGGTGGGGGGTAAAAATAATAACAGAATGTGTGACAGATATAATTGCCCTGTGTATGTGCATGAACGCACAGATGGTGTGACTCTACTTTGTGTACAACCAGTGAAACAATAGCTGTACTCCCTTTGTGTTCAATGAATCAATAAGTAAATTAAAAAAATAAATAAATAAATAAAAAATAAAAATAAAAATGTAGATCAATGAGGAAGTACAACTGTAACTGTGACTTCTAAGAGTTGTTTTGTGTGATATATTCTGATATTAGCTGGCCAGTGTGTTTGAAATTATTGAAAAACAGGGACAGATCTCGGATATCTCTGACTCTTAAGACACCAAAAACTGGTTTACATAATTTAAAATTTGTTAACTTCTTATTGATTCAGTGATTGACCCAGAACAACAGGTTGAATTCAATTAGAAACAAAAACAAAAACAACAACAACAAAATGCCCAGAAACCCTGCATTGCTCACTAGTCCTCATGTGGCTCTATTTCTAAGACAATGTTGCTTCTGGTAACTGTGCTTAGCATAATATTTGTATTTCCTGACTTAAAAATGCATCATCCCTATTAGTGTTCTAACAGAAAAGATTTTCTTTAAATGTGTGATTTTAAAAGGTTTATTGAGTGTTCAGTATAATTTTTATTTAGTCTTGGGGCCAATTATTTCCTCAGGGGAATGCATCCTTAATTTAAAAATGTAGATCAATGAGGAAGTATGATTTATCTAACATAAATTTGTTTTACAGCCAACTTTTCAGGAACACAGCTATTTCATTAAGTGGAATATGACAACCAAAGCAGCTGAATGAAGCAAGCTGGATATGAAACCACACCTGTCCACAAATCCCTACAGGAGTTTCATATTGTCCAACGTGTTGAGCTCAGTGGTTTATAATCAAAGCACCACACAAACCCCAAGTTCCCAAGTTCATACATTGGGCACTAAAAATCTTTAAAATTGAAAATAATAATAGCCACGATTATCATTTTTATCACAACCAAGAATAAACTCGTCAGGAGAGCAGCTGTAGCTGTTGGAGAGGAGAGGACACAGCTGTCGCCTTGCTTAATATTTTTATGGCATATATACCAGCTGAGATAAAATCGATGGACCTCAGAAATTGAAAAAAAAAATAGACTGTAGAATCCCAGAATTCGAAGTTGGTAGAAATTATTTCTAAAATTAGCTCAAATACTGTGTGTGAAAGTACTGGTCTAGGACTACGCCAGCACTGCAACCACGGATTCTGCTCCCCATCTTAGTTCATGTCAGGTTGCTCCTGCTTAGCCTAGCGTGGGCTCCAGAAACGACTGTTTACAGCGCAGGTCTCTGATGTCCCTTCCAGTGTCTTTATGGTAAGTAATGTGACTTAGCATTTTGACTGAAGGAAGATATGGTTTTCTTCAGCTAGTGGGAGATAAGGGGCCCCAGAACCACATGGAGAGACATGATTAGTGCTTCTATTCCTACAAGCCAGAAGGTCTAATTTTATGGTCAGATGAAGAAAGTGGTTAGGGCCAGAAACTATAGATGTTTTCAAGGAAGACTAGAGACTGTGGATCCAATGTCAACATCTGATGTTGGATGTGGATCCAATGTCAACATCCAATGTCAACATCCCACACCACATGAGAGCTTAGCACTGCTCTGGAACCCTGATCGCTTAGACCGAGACCCTTCAAATAGAGCCACAGTGAGGTGGCATTGTTTCAATCCATGTGCTATGTTCTTCCATCACTAGGCTGGATGGGGCTGAGGCAGTGTGGGCTGTACATAGTCCAGTTAGCAGAATCTGCTACAATAGGCTAAAACCACTGATGTTAAAACATGTTTGTACAACATGATATTAATTTGAATAATTTACTTAAAATAGGATCCAAGGGTCTGATGTGAGGCTGGAGAAAAATGGTTGAAGAGGTAACAGAGAATGTAAGCTCACTTCCCCTGGCTGCAATGTGGGATAGCCATGTTCCAATTCCTGCACTTTGGGCCCTGTAAACTGTATTAGATGATAGCTTACTTCTCTGTGCTTCAGATTCTTCTTCTATAAAATGGGGGCATCATGCTACCTTATAGGATTATTGCAAGCATTAACTGAGTAAATAAGTGTAAAGTACTTAGAACATGGTAAGCCTTTAATAAATGGTAGCTATCGTGAACTGAAGACTGAACTAAGTTTGAGAACATTTTTATACACAAGATCCTTGATACAAGAAAATCTCAACTCAGAAATGAAAAGATAATCATATCTCTGCTTTTCCAGTAGGAACTTAATAATAATAAACTTTACAAAGGATTATTCATATATCCTTTAATTAGAAAGCTGTACTCCCTTCACTTAAAATAGGATTTGACTTACAAGAAATATTATTTCTCAGGATCACTTCTTCTAAAAAGAAAAGAAATGAGTACAGTGGAATAACCCAGGTAATATCTGTGAAGGACTTGAGAAATGTCTCTAATTGCACAACCAAAAATAAATGATTATAAATATCAAATGTGCTCACACACACACACACACATACACACACATATCTATCACTGAGTTTCCTTTAGATGCAGATAGCAAAGCCAGCAAAAAGAGGAATCTGATGATCTCTTAAAGAATGGAGAAATTTAAAAGATATCTTTCACAGAAAAATTTCTGCAGGGGTCAAATCTATTTCTACCTGTTGTAAACTGAAGTACAGGCTGGAAATAGTTGATGTGAAAATTCCTTTTGACATTAAACCTAGGGGACATCTTTGGGAAAGGAGACAGGCTAAATTTTTCTAGATGATTGTGTCTAGCCTTTAGGAGGAATCTTCTTAAACAGGTTTGGGTGGGTTACAGGTGCAGCAGGAGCTAATGTCACAGAGTGTACAGCCACAATGTCCCCATGCCATGTCATACTTTCCACTCTCAGCTTTCTATTTCATATATGTTTTTCTTATTCCTGGGAAATTCATCTCATCATTTCCCTCAGAATCATTTCTGTTGGGTACATAAGCATTGCTAGTCGCTAAGCCCCTCCATTTTGTCAGAGCTTCTTTTGCACCATGCCCTGAATGTAGGAAAATATTCCCCAAACAATCTCAGTGTTCACTAGACCCACTGCTAAAGATAGAAATGCAAACCGAGAATTTTAAAATTAATCTGTTAACCTGATTCCATCATAAAGCAATAAATATAGATTCAATAAAAAATCTTACAAAAACCAATGCCAACTATAAATTGTATGTGGGGTGTGTGCGCATCTCAGCAAAATGTTTAGCATAGATCCTAGTATATATTAAAAACTCATTTGATAGTAGAAATGAATATATGTATATGTTTGAATATGTATGAATGTGCATATATAAAGTGTAATATTTTATAGGTGTAGAGAAAGAAAAAATCCCCTTAATATATTTGTTCAGAACTTTTCAGGGAACTCAGTTAGCTTCATATTAAAAGAAGTTGCAGTCCACAATGCAGTTATATGTCAATGAACTCTCTGTACTTCACAGAGCCAGGCCATGTGCATTTCTTCATCTAATCACTTCCCTGAATAACATGACACTGGTTTATGGGGTAGATGCAACTTCAGACACCGCTCAGCCCTGGGAGCTGGGTTCTCATCCTCTGCGGGTCTTCTTGGGGAGCCTATCAGCTCAGTTATGCATGTAGACCTTCTATTATAGGGAATGATATCAAAGTCAGAAAGCACACAGCTGGGTGTTTGGAGTTCACAGCTTGATGTCTGGAACCTGGGTATTTGTAGTACTGCAGCTGATGGCTGCTAAAAAAATAAATAAAAAATAAATAAATAAATCAGCTTTTGATTTGTAAACTCAGCCAATTTGATCTGAAAGACATTGATAGGGGATAAATATAGAACTCCACAGTGTTATATTACCTCAGACTCTTGGCGTTTGCTTTCCCTTTTTCTAAGTCTCTAGAGACATAAGCTAGGCTTGAGTGCTGAGAAATGTGAGGAACTGAATTACTTTGGAATTGCTTGCCCAGATTCATTTAAGAAAATTCTATTTAGTTAAGAGGCTCCTAAAGGGTAAGTTCATTAACTCCCAAGTTTTTGATTCTATTTAGGAAAGTGAACATAAGGGGTTAAGGTCCTCCTGACTAGGTGGTACATATGCTCAGATAAGAGGTCCATTTATAGCAACCACCTCAAACACTTGGCTTCAACCAGCCGTGGGAAGCAAATTGTACTCAGTCCATAATTTAGCCAGGAACGTACCTTGTAGAGTGAGATTCTTAAACTGAGAATCATAGAGCTCAAATCCCAGGGGTTTGTACATCAGGAAATGATTTTATGTGTGTGCATATATATGTGTGTACATGTGTGATTGTGCTTTCCCTAAGTTGGAGCAATTCTATGGTTACTGAAAAGAGTTCTGAAAGCAGTGCAGAATACAATAAGATTAACATTCACCTTGCTAAGGTTTTTGGATCCCACCTAGCAATGGCTCAGAACCAAATCTATGTCAACATACACCTCCACAAGAAAAAAAGAAAGTCCTCAAAATACAGCCAATGGGACAAAGAAGAACATAACATATCTGTAGGGCTAAAGTATAACCATATGTGTTTCACTGAATGCTTTGTGGAGGATGGGAAGTGAAGGAACTTATGCATAATCCTTTCCAATACTTGACATGCAGATCTGGGGATTTCCTCTTTTCCCTTAAAGTGGCAAAGCTTTTTCACCAAGGTTTAGGATGAAAGGCATGGTATATGTAAGGGACTGCCATGTCCCTGGGGGCCCATGTCCAGTGGGTGATGAACCAGGGACTCATTGAACATGCAAAGAGGAGAGAAACAAGGCTTTCCCTTGACAAGTAGCTTTCTCAAAAACAGAGCAGAATGTAGGCTTTCCTCAAGAATTCCATTTATTGATGAATTCCATTTTATGGTACCAAGCAAAACTAAAGGATATGATGGCCACTTGGGGAAGGCAGAGAGTAAAAATCTAAGGTGGGGTCAAATCCATTGTTAAGATAATCAAATAAATTCAATCAGGTTTGAATAAAACTATGAGGTACTGACATGGCTTCCCACTTGCCAAGCCACACAGCCAACCCACAAATCCCCATCAATAAGTGGTGGTGGAGCTGCCCAATAGCGGCCCTGGCTCGCTGGAGTATGACAGTGAGAACTTGCTGTGGAGACCACCAGCTGTCAGGGATGAAATTTGGAGAAAGGGTGAACCTATCTGCCACCTGTGATGGCCTGGGCAGAGCCCAGTGCAGACTCAGGCTCTGCAGTCTGGAACTTTGAGCATCCAATCAGAAGACCTCAACTTCCTCTTCCCAAGGGAGCACAGAACACAGATGAACAAGTAGGGCAGACCAAAATGGGATTACAGTGCTAGCCAATAGCACTGGTACATTTCCATACCCTGATAAGCATATATTTGGACCAATAACATTGACCCAGGTGCTATATAAACTACTAGACTAGCACACTCAAATGTCAACCCTTATTGGTACCCCTCTTGCCCTTGCAGGAGTTCTCTTTCTATTCTTCTCATTTGAATAAATCCTACTCCTTTCACCCTTTCCTTCCATTGTCCTGTGAATTTAATTCTTTTGATTAGTGAGACAAGAATTTGGAAAGAAGTTGGCAGTGAACTGCTGGGTCTGTTACAACACTGGAGGGTACAGACCTCCATTTAGAGCTGCAACACTGAGAGCTGCAACATGCCACTGAGTAGTGGAGAAGAATCTGACTTTGCCAGCTGTGACCATCACAGTTGAGCCCAGTAGGCACCCCTGCTCTTTTTAGCTGCTAACACTAAAACAAGCTCTTTTGGCTACAGAGACCTGCAGATTGCACAGTATACACCCACCAGCAGAAGTAGAGAATCGAGTTTCATATCAAACTCCAGTTTCAGTACTATTAATATTATAAATAGATAAATAATCTGTGCACTTGCTATTGGCTTAGTGTTATGGTTTAGATATGAGGTATCCTACAAAAACTCATGTGTCAGACAATGCAAGAAAGCTCAGAAGTGAAATGATTGGATTATGAAAATCTTGACCTAATCAGTACATAAATCTGCTGATCGGGATTATCTGAACAGTAACTCTAGGCATGTAGGATGAAGCTGGAGGAGATGAGTGGATGGGGCCATGCCATTTTGTATGTGGTGAGGAGAGCTCACTCTCTACTTCTTGATTGGCATATCCTGATTCACTTTCATCCACCATCATCTTCCACCATGATTTCTGCCTCACCTCAGTCCCTGAGGAATGGAGTTGGACATCTATGGACTGAGATCTCCATAATTGTGAGGCCCAGAATAAACTTTTGTCCTCTAAAATTGTTCTTGTTATGTCTTTTGGTTGAAGCAATGAAAAAGCTGACTAAAACACACAGAAAGAATGAAGACTAGTCCATGTATAAAAAGGAATAACTAAAGAAATTGTACAGAAAGATCCACAGAAAAGCAGACAACCTATTGGAGAAAAATCATTAGGATCTGGAAAGAAAAGGAGATGTGGTTGAAAACCTTTGTATTTGTCGTGTGTAATTATAAGTATTTGCAAATAATTCTCAAAATCTATCTGCCAATATAGCTCCTTCATTCCAAATTATATTACTTGAAACATGTGCACAGATCCTGCCCACTTGTCTGTAAATTCTTCACCCCTCTATTCTGAGTTCCACTATATACAGGTGACATTTTCAACCACACAAAATCTGTAAGAAAGAAAAGTATATGAAAGGGAAAAGAACTGATTTACTCTTTCATTGGATATGCCCCTGATTGTACCCATATATTTCTTTTGTATTGAGGTGAAATCTAACCCATGCACACCTGGATCCTGGATAGAAGGCAGTATATTAAAACAAGACAAGCATGTTTGTTCCTGAGTCTTGATTCTTGGGGTTTCTCTTACAAATCAGATAACCTTGAGGAAGTTATTGAACCTCAGTTTCCTCCTTATTAAAGGGTAAATACTCTTTTATCACTTAGAGGTTGGGTTTAAGTATTGAATGAGAGTATTTGTGCAAATGTATAAAAGACTTATTGACAGATGAGAGATAACCAATGTTAAGAAAATAAGCTATAGAAAGAGTTTGGGGTATTCAATCCTAAAGAATGGCAGCTCATGAGACCCCCTCCTCTATTTTGATACTTTCTTTGCAGTTCATCATGCTTTAATCTCATTCCTACATTTGAAATTATCAGATATGCTCATGATTTTACATTTGCATGACCATCTAAGGAGATGTTAATGAAATCCAGACCCATGACTGCCAAGGGAAGGGCTCACCTCTGTGTTCCACAGACACTGCCAACTGAGTTCATCCTGCTCTCAGTTCTGCTCTGGGCCCTATGTCAGCTGGTCTCTTTTGTCTATACTGCCAACTTCCCATCCTCCTCGGGTAAGATAGAGTCACATTTGTTTGCTGTCTTTCTGTTACTGCTCACCATCAATCAACAGATCCTACTGTTTCTAGCCCTTTTAGAGCTTTCCAATCTGTGTGCTTCTTTTCCTCATATATGTTATTTTCTTAATTCAGGACCTCATATCAATTACTCTGAAATTTTTTTCTTTTTTTCTTTTTCTTTTCTTGGTACCAGGGATTAAATCCAGGACACTCAACCATTGAGCCACATCCCCACTCCCTACCTTTTTTTTTTTTTTTTTAAATTAATTTAGAGACTGGTTCTCACTGAGTTGCTTAGGGCCTCAATAAGTCGCTGAAACTGGCTTTGAACTTGAAATCCTCCTGCATCAGCCTCCCCCCGAGTCACTGGGATTATAGGTGTGTGCCACCAAACCTGGCCTACTCTGGATTTTTATGACATCCTCTTTACTGAAATTCATGCCTCTAATTTTTACTTTTTATTATTGCTAAATAATTTTCCAAACTAAGAACCAACCTCACCTCTGTTTAAACACTTCCACCACTTCACATAGCTCCTAGACATGGTATGTGAAGATTCCTATGGGCTGCCTCTTGTCTACCTCTCCAGACTTGTACATACCAACAATTTTCTCCCCAGTCCCTCTGGACACACCCACAAAGATCCTAAAATTTATTAGGCAGTTTATTTAACCATACCTTTAAATCTTCTCCTTTTTCTGGAAATTAGTACCCTGTTTGTCCATTACAAATATCTATGCAGCTCTCAAAACTGTCTTAGAGGTGAATGCTCTAACCCTTTCTTGACCCTCAAACTTCCTCACTCCTCTACACTCAGTTTATTTTGTTTGTTCCTAGTGATGTATTGTTGTGGACTCTAATTTTCAAAAGAAAAGTGAATCCTTCATTTATCTCTCCAGCTGCAGTATCTACTTCAGCGCTTAACACATGGAACTAGGCACCAAATGATCCCTGGGCCCAGGACTGAATGAATAACAAGCTGAATATAGTTTTGACAACTGTTGTAGGCACCATAATGAACTACTTAGAAACTTCTTTGCTGACTAATAAAAACCAGCAGACATCTAACTTTTAAGATCTTTCTTTCCTTTATTTGTGTGTATGTGTAATTAAGTTCTGGGCACAAAATGAGACTTCTAAATACCTCCTAAGGTTAAAGGACTTTATTCCACATTTCCTCAGGAGGACTGAAAAAGCCTACATCAAACTAGGGCCTGGAGTGAACAAGAAAAGAACCAGGTTTGGCTATTTCCACAAAATTCTTAGTTAAAAGCTCTTGTGGCTAACGTCCCTGCTTCCTTTGGATGAGTTAGGATGCAGCGTGCCCTAATCAGAAGTGTCTCAGAGAGCTTTCTTATGTCATCATCAATCCTGCTGAATTTTTTCCAAGTAGAATCAGCTTGGTGATTCAGCCTTGTCTATCTGTAATTAGTAGGGGAATGATTGCAGGATGTGATTAGGCTCTTTACCTTCCTGGGACAGGCAGAGGAAAAAGTGCTGTCATCAACACAAAATAAGCCTCTGCAGAAGAAGGGGCAACCTCTGCAGAGGAAACACTAACCACATGCAAAAGAAAGAAAAGCTCCCTGTGAAGAATGGAAGCTGGCTATGAGGGAGGTGGCTTCAAACAACTGTTTCCAATGAGAAAGCACTGAATACAGCTGAGAAAGGCAATGACAAGCAGGGTGTCAGTTCAATCCTGCAGGCTCCTCATCACCTGCTTCAAGACCTTTGGAACCTGCAGTGCACAAAGAGATCAAGCAAATACCATGCTCTCACACATGTGCTCACATTACTTTCTTGTCCCTTTTACCTTCTCAAGGCCTGAGGTTGTGCTGGCCTCTGAGAGTATAGAGTAATTCCCACCTCCCCATCTTCAGTTGTTACATATTAATTATAGTAATGCCCATTCCTTAAATCTTCTTCAAACCTAGAAACTCTCTTTCATTACCATAATTTCAAGAAATGGGATTAAAGGCGCATTTTACTTGATCAGCACCCAAATTGTTAATGGTCCTTAAAGTAACAAAACTTAACAATTTTTACTGATGAATCTAAAATTATTTTAGAATTTTTGTTCTAACTCTTAACTTCAGCAAACTAATAGTCACATCTAAGACTTGACTGGCAGATTCCATGCTGAGCCAATCAATGGAGCCAACAACTGGGAAGAGTAGAGAGGAGATGTGGGGAGGGGAAGGGAGTTGGGGACAGAATGAGAGTTCGTAAGCAGAAACAGCAGATAAAATTGCATATTGTGTAGGTTTTTCATCACTTTGGCCACTCTACCTGACATCTAGACCTTAAAGAAGGAAAGGTTTACTTTGTCAGAGGTTTTAGTCTTGGTTGACTGGCTCTGCTGCTCTTCACCTGAGATAAGGCAGAGCATCAAGGAAAAGGAAGGGATGACCAAGGAGTTCTGGAAACCAGGGGGAGAGGAGGGATAGGGAGAAAGAGAGAGAGAGAAGGGAGAGGAGAAGAAGAAAAAGGAGGAGAAGAGCAGGAAGTGGGGGAGAGAGGGGAGGGAGGTGAGGGGAGGAGATGAGAGGAGGGAGGGGGGAGGAGAAAAAAGGCCAGAAAAAAGATAGTTCCATGAGAGCATTTCCCCAAGGGAATGCCCCTGTGGTTCTTCCAGCCATGC
>JAJEJO010005660.1:0-175529 GCA_020662805.1 Glaucomys volans | reverse complement strand
TATCAATGAATTAATCAATGATGAAGTCAGAACTCCTATTATTTAATCACTTTCATAAAACCCCACCTTGGGGACCAAGTTTCAACACATGAGCTTTAGATCTGGGGACATCTGAAAGCTGAAGCCATTGCCACTTCTCTGGGAGTACTGAGCCATGATCATTCTTTTGTATTATGCCTGGAGGCAGAGTTTGCCCGAAAATCACTGTGGCATCCTCTGATGCTCTGAAGACCCTAGCATGGGACTGAGTAACCACTCTTCTCCAAGTGATTAATTATCTTAAATAGGGCCAACAACCTTTTTCTGTAAAAGACCAAATAGTAAACATCCCCCACTTTTCAGACCATACAGCCCCTGTAGAAACTATTGAACTCTACCAAAATAGCACTACAGCAGAAAAAGAAAACACATAAGTGGGTGTGGCTGCATTACAATAAAGTTTTATTAAAAGACAATGAAATTTCAATTTGAGATAATTTTTAATATATTAAAAGATGGTAGTTGACTTTCAGTAACCACTGAGCATTGGTTCTAGAACCTCCCGAGGATTACAAAATCTAAGGATATTTAAGTCTTATAAAAAAAAAAAAAACTGGCATAGTATTTGCATGTAACCTATGCATATCCTCCAGTATAATTAAATTATCTCTAAGTTACTTAGAATGCCTTATGCACTATAAATGGTATGCAAATAGTTCTTAGAAAATATTGTTTAAAGAAGAACAACAGTCTGTTCTGTACATAATCCATACAGATGAATTTTGTCTTTATTTTTTGCTAATATATTTGATTTTGTATAGTTGAGTTCATGGATGTAAGACCTGCCAGTATGGAGGGCCATCTCTCTTGTTCTTTGAATTGATACTCAACTATTCAAAAACCTAAGCAACATTCTTAGCTTCCATTTTGTATAAAAACTGTGCATGGGCTGAACATGGCTCATGGGCTGTAGTTTGCTGAGTCCTGCTCTGAAAGTCTCAATTTCCCCAGGCATTGCCTGTTTCCCTTCCTCTCACATCACATGTAGCCCATCCTCTGACCAAGTGCACACTCTTCCTCCCTCTCTGCAACCCTTCTATTCTGCACTCTAGAATCTTGACAGCATGAAGGGGAGTTCTAGTTCTTGGGGTGATACTGTTCCCTCACTGTGAGGTTGTACTTGGGAGTATGGGTATCCCTGTAAATTGGTCAGATGGAGGCTACTGATTTTCAGATAAGATACATATAATATTTTCAGTGTCTTTGTTTTACCAAAAAAAAACTTGTAGAAGCCATTTTTTTTAAATGTTGCAGTTTTAAGACTCAAATCTTCTAAATAATTAAATAGCACTCCTTCCTCCTTAGCTACTGTTTTCCACTGACCTGGTCATTTCTTCTTATGATGATTAATCTGGAAGTTCAATTTAACTGAATTGAGAGATGCCTAGCAAATTTCTAGGATTAAGTTAATTCTATGTGTGTCTATAGGATATTTCCAGAGGCAATTGTCAAGTGGAATGGCAAACTGAAAGGTGAGACCTGTCTGGATTGTGGGCAACACTTTCCAATAGTCTGAAGGCCTGAATGGAACCAAAGTGGAAAGAGGAGGAAACTGCAGAAGATACAAGCTTGATACTACCTGAGCAGGAGTATCTACTGCTGCTGCCATCATCTGTGGACGTAGGACTCTAGCTCCTTCATTTTTCCAACATGGACTTTTACCAGCAATTATGCAGGGAGTTTCCAAGCTTTCAGTCTCAGACTGGGACTGTATCATTGGTCCCTCCTCTTCTCAGGCTTAGGTTTGTTGGTCTGAGCAGCTACATTTGCTCAGTGAAGTGGTAGGAAAAAAAGTATTTTACTTCATTAAGACCTCAGATGCACTGACCCAACACTTTTCAGTCTTATTTTTTCAGAGAGTTTCAACCCATTATTGTACTCTCTCATTGTAATACCCTCAACTCCCACACTTCTATTCCTATGGTACACTCACTGATTCAACTGTGTAGCCTTTGTCCTATAAGAAAGCCAATTATTCCTTTTTTTCTCTGCATTCCTTCCATTCTCACCTTTTCAGTTACTTTACTCCTTCAGTTACTTTGACATTCTCCTACACTGTCTCTAGAATTTACTTTACTGGATCATTTCCATGGAAGTTCTCTCGGGTTTTAAGTGTCGTCTTAACACCACTGTTTCCCACTGACCCCACATTTCACAGCCTCTTTGCATAGCCAAGCTTCTTGAAATGATTGTCCAAATGTGCTATCTCAAATTCCTCATCACATATTCATACTTCATCCAGTCCAAAGTAACTTCTGTTCACACCTCTTTGCTGAACGTACCCATACCAAGGTCATAAGATGACTGCCAAGTTTCTAATTCATTGCACACACTTTAGTATTTTCTTAAGAAACTTCTCAGCAGCAATTTACAAGGTTGATACTAACTCCTTCCTATGAACTTCTCTTGGCTTCTAAAATGTCCTAATCTCCTATTTGTCATTTGACTTCGTGGTTGCTCTTTCAAGATCTACTTTGTTGGTTTCTATTGTGTACGACCTTTATGTATTAGGAGTCCTTAGAAATAAATCCTATGCATTCATTTTATTTTCTCTGTTTAATCATTTCCCAGACACTATCATTTGTTCTGTGGCTTTGGACATGTAGCTATAAGGCAATAAGGCTTAAATTTACATCTCTCATCATTTCTCTTCTGTGAACCCCATGCTTAAGTATGCAATGACTGACATAACATGATCACTTGGATGACTCACAGAGCATCACAATTTTGATATGTCCAAACACTGAGATCTTGAGTTTCATCTTCTATTTTTCCCTTATTAACATATATTATTCAATATTACAAAAGTGACTCTCAGCAGTCTCTGACTCCAAATTCATTGCCAAATATTATGGATTCTACCCCTAAGACAGATCCTGATTCTATCCTCATCTCTCCATTTCAACCTATATTTTTCAGGAACCATTGGAGTTATCTGCTAAACTTTCTAGTTTAGAAAACATGTTTATAGATGTTTATTTTCAACAATATTAAGCAAGTATTGACATCTTGTTTTAGTCATCTTTCTTTGCTTCTGTGATTAAATGGATCTGACAAGCAAACTTATAGAGGAGGAAAAGTTTATTTGGGGTCTGATGGTTTCAGAGATATTAGTCCATAGAAGGCTGACTCTATTACTCAGGGCTCAAGGTTAGGCTAAACATGATGTTGGAAGAGAGTGGCAGAAGAGTTTGGTGGAGAGAAGCAGTTCACATCATGATCACTAAGCAGAGAGAGGGACTCCCTAGCTAGATACAGATATACCCAAAGCCACTCCCCCAATTCCCACCTCCTTCAGCCACACCTTATGACTTCAGTTACCACTAAGTTAATCCCTATCAGGAGATTAAATCATTGATTGGGTTAAGACTCTTACAACCCAATCATTCCTCCTCTAAACCTTCTTGCATTGTCTTACACATGAGGTTTTGGGGGACACCTCACTTCAAAATCATAACACATCTGATCCAGGCATGCCAATGCAGCATAAGTCCCTATACCACTCATCATGATCTGGCATCTCTTTATGCCTTTGTAATTTTTCCTTCATATTTTTTCCATATTTGATTTAAGTACAACTGAAAAAACTTAGAATTCCTGAAGAATGTCATTGAACTTTTTGTCTCTAGTTTTACTCATACCTGGAAACATCTTTCATCTTTCAGGTTAATTTATTTTTTTCTTTCAGGTTACAGCTTAGATTCATTTCTTATCCCTAACAATTACAGGCTACTAAGGATAACACTCAGCCCTCCCCATTCACCATACATCCTAACCACTTGGAGCATGTATCTCTGTTTGCATTTACTATATTATACTAAAATATTATGGTATTTGTCTTTTTCTCCCTTCATACTAAAGGTTCATTAAATACAGATAATATTTCTGTGTCTGAGGCATACAATCATATACAGCATATAGTTGATCATGAATAATAAATAATCAAAAGTAAAGGTGATATGTTCTTGAAAAATTTAGTTTACTATGTCAACATTATTTCTTTCTCTGTATTTTTATGGATCAAAATCCATTCAATATTTAAACACATATTCAGAGCCCCAAATGAAGGACACTAACTTTATTATACTCTTTAATGAATCATGACAAACATATCTGACACTGGAGTTGGAGTTCTTACCACATGCAGGTCCCAGTTCTCCTGTATCTGTGGATGGTTTACTAAGGGCAGGACAGTGGGAGATGTCTGCTCACTGACAATATGCAAAACTGCATGTGTACAGTGTAATAATACTACTTAGGAGCTTGACACTTAGGACTTGCAATCATACTTAAGATGGAGCAAGGACCTTCTACTATCCCTCCCATTCATTGCAAATGGACAAAATACATAAAAAATTATGTGAGGGCTTTGAAAAGCCAATGAAAGCAGTCTAATAAAGGTAATAAAAACTGAATAAAGAACAAGATAGTGGTAAGTTTACCTTTATTAATTTTTTCTTACTTTTCCTGGCTTATACTCTGATAGGACAGAATCTTGAAATTGTATAAGCTCCAAGATAAACTATATTTTTGATTTTAGGATGAAACAAATAAAGATGAAGAGAAAAATTCTTAACAAAGAGCTAGAAGCTACAAACAAGATATAAATAAAAAACATATAACTGAATTTTAGATAATTAATTGGATGGGTCTAATGAAATGGACATGACAAAGTAAAGATAGAGTGAATTTGTAGATAAACAGAAGTATGAATCTGAACAACAGATTTTAAGAGAGGGGAAAGAGCTTGATTATAAAGGAGTCGGAGAATAAATTTTTGGGAGGTGATAGTATTGTTGTGTATTTTGTTCCATTCTAGTGATGGTGGATACATGAATATGTGCATGCATTGAAACGTGCATAGAAATGTGCTAAGTTTAGTAGCTAACAGTGTATGGTACACCACAGGTGTCAAATAAATTGTATTTTATATGTCAGAATCTTGGATTTCCCCAAGTTTCACAACTTCTTAAGGTCTACTTGTCCTTTAAGTTTAAATAAATCTTCTAAATCTTCGTGTACTGAGAAACTCACTGTTCCTTCCAATACTTTGGGGAGTCTTGGTTAGTTCACATCCATCTTGGCTTCCATGCCTCTTGGTTTGATATTCTGCTGGGAATCTTTCTCCATTTTGTGCTTTGTGTTTTTCCAGGCTCACTATCCTCAAACTGGTTGGTAAAACTATCCACTTCCATTCCCAGAGTAGCACTCAATGTACAGTGTGCAACGGTAAAAAGATTTTGTCAAAAGAGTAGATTATATTTCAGAAAGCACACACAGCACCTAAAATTTCAGATTTGTCCATTCTTGTCTCTAGAGATTGTCCCATTCACTCCCATAAATGTTTATTGAATGAAGAGCCCCAATTATTCCTCAACTTTATTCTAAATAGGCATATACACACCAAACGCATCCTCACCATGTCATATTTTTATTTTTATGTACACCCATGTATCCTATTTGAACACCACACATTGCAAATTATGAACTCATAAAATTGTAAGCTAATTTGAGACACACTCACATGCATGCTCACACATGCACATATGTTAGCACATTTTTTTCTTTTCTCTATTTAACAGAATACTTACATTTGTCATTTATTTCAAGTTTCAATCCATTTTCAGATATTCTACATTGGGAAACATTCAGGGAGTCACAATCCCTGATTCATTTCTACTTTACTCCCTGAAATCACATTCTTTAGGGATTGTTCAGTTCCCCAGATTTCGGTACAAAGCCTTTTTAGTGTTTTTCCCCCCATGTAAACCAAAATTTTTTTCCCTCAAAAATTCACAAAAATTCAACCTCAAATGACTTGACACATACACAGTTCAAGGGTCCTGTGCTCAGTCACATGCACACCCCACATGATACATAGGCTCAGTGCTGGGTAAAAGAATGATCCTTTCAAATTATTAGGGGAAAATGAACCCAAACAGAACATCTGGATCATAAACTCAATGTTCCTTCACTATTCATTCAACACATTTGAATGCAAGCATTTGTAAAGCATAGCATTCTTCTCGTAACAAAAATCACAATTCTGATTACAGCCCTCATTACTTCACCATTATTTGTGCAAGAGGAAGGCACTCCACTCTGCACCTAACAGGAGCCATTCCTGAAGGATTTAAAAGTTGGATAGACAGATCTGACAAGGATCTATGAGCAATGGATAGCATATTCTCTGTCACTGACAGCCTGAGGGTTCTCAAATGATCCAGTTAAAATTTTTAAAAATAAATACGTGGTAAGGAGGAGTAGAAAGGAGGAAGTCCTTGTTCATGTGTCAGAGAAAGGAGTTCCTATGGTTGAGTCATTCCAAGATTAAGAACACATCACAAAAGAAGAAAAACATCCCAAAAGAAGGCACAATAGCATAAGCACAAGGACAGTAAAAGCTGTCTGGGTTCTCTGGAAGCCCATAATCAGTGACAGAGCTTTCTAAACGCAATGAGTCTTTCTAATTTGACTTCTCAAAGGATACATATAGGGATTGAGGTCAGATGGAGTTGACATGGTGTGGGACTGCCCTACACATTGGTGGTGTTTAGCATTCATCATCCCTTTACCCTGGAGATTAGTAGAAGATTAGTAGATTACCAGTCATTCTGATAATCAAAAATGCCCTCATGCATATTCACATATCCCCTAGTATTAGTGCCCAATGTAAATCATTGAACAATAAGTCTTTTCCTATACGACGATGAAGTATGAAGTGCTCTAGTACAGTATTGGAGAGTTGAGAACAAATTGAATCAAATTGCTGGTGCAAAGGATGTAACATGGATGTAATTTTGTGTCCTCTCTCTACCTCTTCCCTTAGTGGCTTTTTATGCTATTCCTAAATGTTATTTCTTTGAATTGTCTTTCGATCTCACATGCAAGACCTTTTTCCAAGAAAGGATCAGGCATGTAGTCCCATTTGGAAATAATTAAAATAGTGGCAAACACTTCTCTTAAGTACATAACATACATAAATAGCCTGTCCTGTCATAGACATGGCTAGTTTAAGTTTTAGCTTGTCACTGAGTTATCTTGAGCCAGTTAATTATTTCATGTACTCCTCAAAATTGGAAGGAAATAATATCTACTATGTAGTTTACATATTAACTTTATTATTTTGAATAAATGGACATTCTGTAAATTATAACCTACTTTGTAGTTATTACAAGCTATTATTTCATAGGAAGGAGAGACTGAAACTAAAGATGGTAATGGTTAGTGTCAGCCAACACCAAGCTGCATGAGCCAATTTTAGGGTAATGGGTTTTCTTTGCACCTGGAAACTCTTTGTAAGTGTCTGCAAATCTGCCTATTTATGAAGACATCCTGAGCTTAGCTCCATTTGTCTCATGATACAGTTGGGTAAGTTAGAGTGGTTACATTAACAAGATTACCATCTACAAGAGGATGGACTATGCCTTGAATTGTAAAGACCCTGGTGGAGGGGGACTCATCTATCAAGGCTAGGGCCCAGGGAGACAACTTGGGGGCCTCACGGTATACAGGGCCAGAGGAGAGAGAGGAAAGATTCATTCTTCCCTGAGAAAGGGGGATTGATGTAAAGAATAAATGATCTCATGAATGCCAGCATTTAAACCTGTTTTGCAGATATGATGTGAAGGGCGTCTCTGTAAATATGACTCAGTGAGAAGGGGAGGAGAGAGAGAGAGAGAGAGAGAGAAAGGGAAAGAAGGAAGGAAGGAAGGAAGGAAGGAAGGAAGGAAGGAAGGAAGGAAGAAAGAGAGAGAAACAGAGGCTTTCCATATTCTTGTAACCACAGCAGGGTGGTGAAGAAAACTGGTGAGAGGTGTGGACAAGTCAGAGCAGCTCTTAGTCAGTGTCAATGTGAAGGAATGAAGAGCACAAGGGTGAGGATCCAATCCTCTGAGGCTCCAGAAGCCTGAGAAAACGCTATTGCCCAAGGTTTTTGAGAGTGGTGGGGTCCAGGTGGGAGGAAGTGGGGAGCAGGGAAGCCAGGAGGTCAGACAGGTTACCAAGAAGAGACCCAGCAGTGGCAGTTGCCCTTTGCTCACTGCCTTGCTTCTCTCTGTTCTGTGACAACAGCCCCAGAAGAAGTCTTCCTCATTCCCCAGCTGGAATTATCTCCTTTATCTATGCTAAGATCCATTCACCATCATGTTACTGGGGCAAACACATGGATATATCATTCCTATGTTGCTCCTATGCCAATATCCCTCAGCCCAATTCTCTCGCATTCATGATGCTGGGCATTGAAGGCAGTCTTACAGAGGCAGGCAAGGAAACTTGCCAGGCGCTGGGGGCTCTGCCCTTCCCCCAAAGCCACTGGGGAAGAGTTAGGTAGGGTATGCATTGGAGGACTGGAGAGGGCAGATGGGGGAGTGGTTAGGGGTTGTGAGCTGAGGTTCTCCCCAACCCTCATCCATATGCTGAAATCTTAACCCCCCAGTACCTTGATTTGCAGGTATTTAGAGATAGGGTCTTTACAGATTCATGTTTCAATGAGGACATTTGGGTGGCTATAAGGAGAAATTAAAGCACAGACACACTGAGAATGAAGACTATTTGCAGACATGAAATAAGGTGGACATTTTTATTCCAGGGAGAGAGACCCTACAAAGAACTCAACTCTACCAACACCTTCATCCTTAGACTTTTAACCTCCAGAATTCTAAGCCAATATGTTTCCAATGTTTAATTCAGTCCGTGTTGCTTTTTTAGGGTAGCTGTGAACACTAATACAAAAGATTAGGTAGAGGGAAATGATGTGAAGGGAGGGGATATGGGGATAGGAAGGATACTAGAATGAAGCAGACATTATTACATTATGTACATATATGACTGCATGAAAGATGTGATTCCTCAACATGTACAATCAGAAAAAGGAGAAATTGTTCCCCATTTGTGTATGATGTATCAAAGTGCCTAAATGCATTCTACTGTCATGCATAACTAATTAGAACAAATAAAAAATAAAATAAAATTGAAAAAAATCCTAATATATAAAGTGTCAATCTGCTCCTCCCCAGAACAAAGAAAAAGCTAAGAGAAGGGGGGATCCTACCTTTGAGGTTCTACTATGTGCCAAAAGTTTCACACAGTGTTTTAAAAATGTAGTTCTTATAATCCTCTTTTATAGAGCCTCTGGTGAGGTTCCAGGGGGTTAGCTCAGTCTTTAGGAAGTGTTTTAGCTGGTCTATTAGTCTGAGAAAAGAGCTAGCACTTTTTTCCTGCACTGGACACCTACCCACAAAGGAAAAATGAAGGGAGAATAGGGAGCCCAGGGAGAAGAAGGCAGACCAGGAAAATGGCAGGAGGAAAGAGATCACTGAAATGGCCCTTTTCTAGTGAAGACAGAACAGGGGTTGCTACAGTTTATAAGCAAGAGCTGAATGTTTCATTTGCAACCACCATTATTGGCAGGAAAATTTCCACTTTCTCAGAAGCCCCTCATTTTACAGGAAAGGCTCATTTTAGCCTTGCCCATCTTGGCCTCCCATTCTGGCCCTTTTCACTAAAAGCACTGTCAGTCCATGAGACTAACTTAGAACAGGGTGCTTTGAAGAAGAGTCTAGTGAAGAGATTTTAGCAACTGCTGAGAGAATTAGATGCTTCTCTTTTCTATCTTTTTAAAAAGTTCCTCATCTGGGAATATAATCATGATGCAAATATCTTTTTTAAATATTACAAATTTGCAATCCAAATTCATACTCAAACATTAATAGAGATCAGAATTTGCTCATTTTACTGAGGTTTTTTCAGTATACTATCATTTCTTACTCAGTCGCATAGCATTTGCGCCATACTGGGGATGGAATCCAGGCCTCCAGTATGCTAGGCAAGTGCTATGCGACTGAGCTATATCCATATCCCATAAATGTGTTTCTTGACAAAGATGACAAGGCACAAAGTTCTGCACTAGGACAATGAATTGGTGCTTCTCCAAAAGATGGTGGTAATTATCTTAAGCCATTTGTCTAGAATTCCTGATCTTGTTATAAGAGATCATCACTTTACCAACTTGAAGATAATCAGGAATTAAGATTTACCAGAAATTTAGTTTATACACTATGTAAGGAATTGTCACTGCTTTATTTCTCCTATCTCCATAATATTAAATGAACACATGTTGATGAAGTTATATAACATTATACCTATTAAAGAAGAGTCAGTTAAAAATCTCATTTATATTCTATATAAATACCCATAAACATATGTTGCATATATGTGTGTTTATATACACCACTTATACTTAAGAAGTTAAAAGTGAACAGATAAGTACTCACAGATAGTGAGAAGATGTTATACAGATCATATTCTCTCTTAATAGGACTAAATATTTTAATTATCATTTTGTCTATCCTATTTTTTAAACAGATATCTGCTTTTGACTAAAAATACGAAGGAAAAAAGATAATTCCAATTGAGTTTAAACATCTCAAAATTCTAATTAGTCTAATTGGAAATAATGAGGTTTTACTGTTTTGGCAATGACTTTTTTTTCCTTATATATGAGATTCTCAAGACATAAACTGATCATGGAGGATATTTCTGCTTAGAATGCTGTTTGGGAGAAAAATCCTCTATTTTGGGGATGGGAGAGGGGTTGTCATCTGAAAGCTCCTAATGATCAGCATTATTCATCACCATAAAAAAAATGAGTCTTTGTGTAAACTTGGAAACCAGAACAATTTATAGCTATTTCAAGTTACCCCCTGGCTGCCAGAAACAAACTATTCCCCAAACAGCACTCGCTCAGCTACTCTGATGACAAGAAAATTTCTGAGGAATATTTCATGAAGATTTTTTAAAAATGTTTACAACAATGCAAATATTGATGTTTCAGCCCAGTCAATATCACAATTTATTGTCCTTCAATATAAACATTGAGCTAGGCTCCCTATTGGTCAATATTTGCACTCAGGTAAATAAATCTTTATACTGACTTCAGCAGATGTCAATAGCTACTTATTCCAGATAAGTAAAAGTAAAACCAGGAAGCATTATTTATTTTTTTTGAAGTAAAATAGCAACTAGTTACATAAAGGCCCTGCAGCATTTCTGAAATATCAATATGTAGTTACTTTTAGCAATAAAACATAACAGTATTATAAGATGCAGGTTTAAAGCACACTGTTTGAAATTTCAGGAGTAGGACTTAATAAAAAATAAATTTCACCCATGTTATTAATATCACAATACTTTTTCTAAGACTTGAAAGAATTCTCAGATTTCTTGTTCTTTTCATCCTATGAGAGGTTAATTTTTTATATCATCCATAACTATGAGAATTCACAAGACCATCTTGCTGAACACTTCCTAGATTATATGATTAACCCTTACTCTAAACCTAAAAGAAAAATATGTTCATGCTTGACCTATATGTGGGAAATCTCACTCTCTCGTCATGCTTGCGGCTTCACATTTTATGCTTCAGAATCAAGTTTCAAGGATTTTTTCTGTGTTATCAGGATTCTATGTTTCTAGATGTTTGTTCTTGTAGATTGGGGTTTTGTTAATGAAAGAAAGTTCCCCTACAGTTATTACCCAGCGGGTGGACAAAGACACTAATCATCTATTAGTGTGCAATATTACAATACTTGTTGATTTCTTTTCTTTTCTTTTCTTTCTTTCTTCTTACATATTTACTTAATTATTCATTTTTGTGATGTTGGGTATTGAACTCAAGGCCTTGTGCATGTTAGGCAAGTGCTCTACCACTGAATTATATTCCCAATCCAGTCAAAGGTGAACATGTGTTTCTGTGTTTTTGCATTATTAGAAATGTGAAAAACATTCATATGGAAAACATATAGGTTTTCAACTCCTTTTTTAGAAGACATGTTTTACATTTGTATGCACGTAATTTATGTACCTAAGTATGGTCAAATATTTACTTAAAAATGATAACATGCTTAGACTTTTAGTTATTTTGGAAATAAAAATAATCCTCTTTCTCACCATCTTAATCATTAAACACCCACTCCATCATTTGTTAAAAAAAAAAAAAAATGGTAACATGCTGGGCATAGTGGCACACAGCATGAACACCTGTAATCCCAGTGGCTCAGGAGGCTGTGGCAGGAGGATTGCAAATTCAAAGGCAGCCTCAATGAAAGCAAGGCACTAAGCAACTAAATGAACGTCTTAGAGACTCGTGTTTGGATTTGGAGTTTAGGAGTAAAGTCTGAGATATATAGATCTGCTTGTTCCATGTTTATTGCAGCTACATATTGGCAATAGTTACAGTGGAGAACATGAGTGTAATAAAATAAGTGTAGGATGATAAAGGGAAAGAACCTACGACAGAGTCACCTGGAGATTATTAGCATTTAATCAACAAATAGAGGAGCCCAAACTAAGTTTCTGAAGAAAATTTCAAGCAAGGAGAAGCATGAAATAGCATCATGAGTCTTAGACAGTGATTACCAACATCTCCTATACCACCTTGACTTTGCCAGTTCTCCCGTTGAAAGGTGGAGTTCATGACACTTGCCCTTGGCATCTGAATGGAATAGTACTATAGTTTCCTACTGCTCTCTGGGAACCAGCCACCTTGCTCCACGGAAGCCCCAGCAAGGCCACCTGGAGAAACTACTTGGAGAACACCTATGCATGCATGGGTGTTGTGGCTTGTAGATTAGCAGACCTCTTGGTCAACAATTGCAACAACATGCCTCCAGATGATTGCAACCCCCATTTTTCAACTCACCCCTTGTTTCAGGTCTTCCCAGCTGAGATCTCAGACATTGAGTGATCACATGTGCTTGGTTCAAATCTCTGAACCAAAGTATCTGTGAGAATTATCAGATGGTTGGTGTATACCACTGCGCTTGGGAGTAATTTCAAACACAGCTATTAGCAAAGTTAAAAAAATGTGAATTCTCAAGAATGAGTAAGTAGCCTTTAAACAACAGAAAATAAGCAGATTTCAAATATGATGAAAAAGAAATATCTTTTGGCTTTGTAAACTAGAAAGACCCATGGTGATCTCAGTACCATAGTGAGTTAAGCAGTGAATGTGGCCTAAAGAAGACAAGACAATGGAAACAGACTGCTTTCTGCAAGCATGTCTTTTATCTTTTAATAACTGATGATTTGTCAATACCAAAATATTTTACAATTCTCAATAACCTGTTATAAAAATATCAACTGGAAATGTGCTTTCAATTTCCTGTAAATCAAAAAATAAAAGTCCTCAAACCAAAGTTACTTGTCAGAAATCTCTAGTAGTAGATTGATATGTTTAAGCATTTTCTAGTATAATACATAGCACTGAGCTTTTCTAATCATTGATATTCTGAATATCTAATTTTCATTATTGTTATTGTTGCTACAGGAATATTTTAAAGCAAATTCCAAACATCATAACATTTTACCTGGAAACATTGCAGAATATATTTCAGTAAAGCAGTATATTGTTGGTATTATATTACCAAATATATTTAGAGCATCCAACAAAATTTGAAATAATTATATAGTAATTGACTTGATTCAAGCTTTCTAAACATTCTTATTTTACATTTACTGTCATGTTAAACTTTGGTATAGGAACAAAAAGATATGCAAGCAAAGGAGAAAAATAAGTTAGAGGAGAAACTGCAAAGGAAGTAGTTTTTCAGATACCAAAATGTTACCTTTCATCTCTTTTTATCCTTATGAATAGAGACCTCTCCTTCAATATCACCTGGTACCCACCCAGTATGTGCTAAGGTTTTATATATTATTTTGGTAGAATCTACTCTTAGACAAATATCAAGTAATATAAAATCATTTAGATAAGAAACAAGACAAGAAGTCACACTCTTACTGTTTCTGTTCAATAGAAGTCCTAACTAGGGTAAGATGATAAGAAACAGAAATAAAAATGCACTACAGATTAGAAAGGAAAAAAGCAAAAGAGTTTCACTTACAGATGATGCTTTTGCTCATGTAGAAACATGAGGAATCTACAAAGCATCATCAGAAAATAACGAATGCATGTAACAATGTTGCAGAATACAAGATCAACATAGAAAAATCAATTGTATTCCTATGCACTAGCAATAACATATTAGAACAGCATAATTCAATATTGTGTCAAGGATCCCTAAAACCTCTCCTGCACTTCAGAGATTTGCTAGAAGGACTCACAGGACCCACCCTGTGATTGTGCTCTGGCTAAGACCTGCTAAAGAGTAGTGTGATGAGGATATATCCTGGATCATAGAGGGAAGGGTCGGGAGGAATCCATCTGATCCTTCCTTATGTTCTTTTCTTCATATGAGGGGTATAAAGAGATCATTTTCTCACAAAAACAAAAAACACAGCCAGGGGCATGTGATGTTTCTGCCTAAGGAAGGAAGACTCAGTAGACAATGTTTTCGTTGTTGGTGGTCACATGGACATCATCTGTTAGCACATTTCAAAATTCCAGCTTTCCTGAAGGAAAGTAGGTATTTGGAACAAACTCAACTTCTTCCTCAGTCTGGGCACAGGGAGCCACATTGCCAGTTAGGCAATATTTTTTAAAATTTATTTTTTTAATAAGTATAAGGATCTGTTTGCCAATCCAGTTTCCAGACCACAGACCATACAAGGACCAGGCTTGCAAACATTCTTCTCTTAAAATAGCAGTTTCTGATCTGCTATATTAAATCTTTAAGAGCTAATGCTAATCAATCCACCATAGCTATTTTCCAGAAATTGACAAATTTTCTCTAAAAATGCACATATAAAATGAAATAAGTAGAATACCCCCATGAAAAAAAAACCCAGAGGAATCAACTTGGAAGATGTATACTATCTCATTTAAAGCTTGATATAATGTTATAGTAATCCACAAATAAAGTTAGACATATAGGTAGAAGGATGGCAAGAGTTTGTTCCAAAACATTTATGTACATTTGACCAATTGAATTTTGACAAGTCGCCAGTATAATTCAGTGGGTGAAGGATAGTCTCATCAATATGTGTTCTAGAATAACTGGAAATCCTAATCAGAAGAGTGAAAAACATCAATCCCCTCTTATATCATATAAAAATAACTTTAATAGGTCATACATCTAAATATGAAAGCTAAAATTGTAAAACATCTTGAAGACTACATAGAAAACACTATCATGACCTTGAGGTATTCAAAGATCTTCAGATTGGTCACAAAAGACATCTAGAAGAAAAAGAAAACATGAAAGAAAAAATTTGGTAATTTGATTTTCATCAAAAATAAAGCTTTGAGCTTTTCAAAATAGAGTTTAAGAAAATGAAAATGTAAGCTAAACAATGCAAGGAAATATTTGTTACACATACTCATCTGGCATTGGACTTGTGTTCCAAAAACATGATATGACTATAATTCAATAATAACAACATGCATTTCATGTAAAGTTAGATTTCAAAAGATATTTCATAAAAGGAGACCTACAAATTGCTAGTAAAAACATGAAAAGATATTCAATGTCATTAATCAGCAGGAAAACATCAGCACAATGAAACAATATTTGACACTCACTGAACTGGCTAAAAATTTAAAAGACTCATATAGAACACTCCATCTAACAACAGCAACAAACACATTCTTCTCAAGTGTAAATGGTGCATTCTCCAAGAAAGATCATACACTTACCCATAGGATAAACCTCAATAAATACAGAAAGATTGAAGTCATAAAAAGTATGTTCCCTACCACATGGATTTGAATTAAAAATCAATAACAGAAGGAAATTTGAGAAATTCACAAGTAAGTGAACCTAAGAAACTCACTTCTAAGTTGCCAATTGTCAAATAATTAGAAATACTATAAAACAATAAAATTCTCTCCTTTGCTAAATTTGACAAATTGATAATAAAATTTGTGGTAACCCAGGGTCTCAGAATATTAAAAAATAATCTTGAAAATGGAGAACAAATCTGAGGGACTCATATTTTCCAATTTCAAACCTTAGCAATGCTGCAGTAATCAATGAATAAAGTTGAGAGTCCAGAAGCAGCAACCCTGCTCCACATTTATGATCAGTAGATTTCAGCAAGCTTGTCAAAACATTTCATAGGGAAAAGAATAGTCTTTTCCACAAACAATGCTGGAAAACAACATATGTAACTTTAAAATGATAAAGTTGGACTTTATCATATACCTTATGCAAAAATTAACTAAAAATGGATAATGCAATATCTAAAACTCTTAGAAGAAGATGGGTTAATTAAATTGAAAATGGATAAAGTTTAAACATTTCTCCAAAGAAGATAAATAAGTGGCCAATCAGCACATCAAAAGTTGCTCCCATCATTAGCCAGTAGGGAAAAGTAAATCATAACTACAAATAACACTTCACACCACTAGAATGGCTATAAGCATTTGAATAATACCAAGTCTTAGGTTGGACATTGAAATATTGGAATTTAATGACACAGTCATAACTAAAATGGTGCAGCAACTTTGGAAAACAGTCTAGCAGCTTCCCCAAAGGCTAAATATTGAATTACTACCTGGCCACATGATTTCATTCCTAGGTAGATGATAATTGAGAGAGATGAGAGCATATATCTACACAAAAGCTTCCATATGAATAATAACAACAGCCCACAACCACAGAAATGAAAATTTGTACCCCATATGTGTACAATGAATCAAAATGAAGTCTGTGAAAAAAAAATAGCCCCAAATGGGAGCAATCCAAATCAACTGATGAGTTGGCAAACAAAATCCCAATGGAACATTTTTCAGTCATAAAAGGAAGGAAGCACTGACATGTGCTACAACATGGATGAACTTTGAAAACGTGGAGCCAACAAGTATAGTGATAAAAGACCACATATTATATGAGGTCAATTATATCAAATGTCCCAAATAGGCAATTTTATAGGGGCAGAAAATAGACAAGTGGTTACCTGGGAATGAGGGACTGTATGTGTTAAGACATGAGATCAAGCATGAATTTCAAGGGTCACAGGTTTTTTTCTGGGGATGACAAAACATTTTTCAAAAATTAAACGTGTTACACAAATGATGGTATAACTCTCTTAATTTGCCTCAAATCACTGAATGATATACTTTTAAATGAATGGCATGTATGATATATTAATTAATCTCACTAATGCTAACATCTGCATGTATTTATTTCATTTATTACATTTTTCAAAATTAATTGTAACAACATAAAAACAACACAATTCCAAAGATTAAGGATGGGGGGACAAATGAAAGGATCACATATTTTTGGTAATAAAGGGGCATAACTGCTTTATAAAACTGTCTCATTCTAGCTCATAGAGTCTAACATACAATTAATATGTAATGCCTAGTTCTTGGTATTTATCCCAAAGATAGAAAAACACGTCCATAGAAAGACATGTAGTGAAATGTTCATTTATCTCAGTTTTAAATGTAATAATCTGAACATTGAAATTACCTAAATTTTCTTAGACAAATGAATGGAATAAAAATTATGAGGTGTTGCATGTAAACTATGTGAGACAACATAGATAAATCTCATAGAGGTTATGAGTGAGAAAGTATCACCCCAAAAATGCAGCCTGTGTGGTTTCATATACAGTGTATACAACCCTGTCTACATTATATAAATCACACCAGTGGTTGCCTGGAGGTGGCACTGAGAATAGAAAAGACTATAAAAGGGCACAAAGGAATGTTCTCACCAGACAGGAAGGTTTTACATCTTGATTAAGGTGGTGGTTACAAGAGGCACAGAGTTTGTCAAAGGCCACCAGCTTTAAAAGTTAGAATTTCCTTGTATGTAAATTACAGCTCAGTGAAGTTGATTTGGAAAAAAATACACACTTTATGAAAAACTGACACATCTCTTAGATGTGTTTGCAGTTTTGGTTCTTGAATGATGGAATTTTCAGAATGTTTTTAAATTGTTGGCTTGGCCGGAACCCCAATCACACAATGACTATGCTTTCTCACCTTCCTGCTCAGGAGCGGTGTCATGGTAATTCTTAGTGCAGTAGTGTGTAATGCAGAGAACACTAAATTGGAAGTCAGGAATCTTGATTGTAACCTTGGCTGTATCATTTGCGGGCTATGCAATTTTGGTATAAATCCTGGCCTATGGAATACCAATTCTCCAGGCTTGTTGTATAGTTTGAAATACATTGCCATGTTAGATGGGACTGTTATTGAGAAGTATTTTGTTAACACAGGTCTACATCGAGAAGTAGCACACTAGTGAAAAGGTTACAGGTTTTTTTTTTTTTTTTTTTTAAGTGGGGATAGAGGGTGCAGTTAGTTGTCTAGCTCAGGAAGTCTGACATCCTGCTTGCTGGAGATATTTCCTCTGGGGTAGAAAGGGAAGTCTTATTTGCTTTTGGCCACTAATTTAAAAAAGAGAAAAGGAAATCACTAACATTGCTCTCCCTGTCTTTCTCTCTAGATCTCTAGATCTGCAATAGAATGTAAATTTAAATGGAACACAGATTCTCAAGTACGTAAGGTAGGCAGTGGTTTCTCCTTATTTTGGATTGTTGGTCATAGGATTCCCTGCTCCAAAACAGTATCACGTCCTTTCTCCTGAATTTTGTCCTCTTCCCTTACACAGAAGCCATTCTTCTACTTAATTAACCTGGTCACAGGGAGTCTGTCTTTGAATTCAATTTTATTTTCCCCCTCTCCTTTGTGTGGCCTTTGCTTTGGAGTACACCCCTGTGTATTATGGAGAACAGAGACTCAGGCGATCACTGATGATACCTGAGGCTGACTGTTCATCCGTGGGTGTTCATTCAGGTCATTCAGCAATAAGATACCACTCTGACCTGCATCATTCTTTCTTTTCTGCCAGAGAACATTGTCAATGTTAATGTCCTCACAGCAAACTGGGCTTTTTTTAAACTGTAAAATTAATATTAGCCCAGTCTTACTTTAAAATATGATTCAAATCTATCCTAAATTCATCTCTTCATCTCAAACACATGGCCACATGTACACGCACTTGTGCATGCACACACACACACACACACACACACAGTCATCAACCAGCCCTAGACATATGGGCAGCCTTTTTTCTCACCAAACAAGATCTTATGCCAAACTACTAAAACAAAAATAAAACAAGATACAGAAGGTGTTTGACGATTATATGTGTGCTGCTAAATTTTCATTGAACTATTCATGGAGTCTGAATTCCTCGTTGAAAAAATGAGGATGATGTCGGCATTACATTGTTGTGATCCGAAGTAAAATCACATGATCATGTGCATATACCTAGCACAGGGACTGGCACCAAGATACATTCAACACACACTTCCCTTCCTTTTTATTCATACAGACCTGTGACTGAGACACTAACTAAAAAAAAAAAAAAAAAAAAAAAAAAAAAAAAAACACAAAACAAAAAAAACCCTAACATTTCAGGAGTTTTGCCTTGCAAGGCAAACCTTGTCTGAACCAGGCTATAACTACCAGGAAGATGGAAGCTCCAAATACAGTCTGAAACTTTTGTATTTATGTCACTCCTATTCTACACTGCTTTGAACTTTGCATGTTGCAAGCACTCAATAAATTCTTAAATTCTTAAATAAATTCTTAAATCCATTTTTAGGTAATATTATAAGTGTGAACACTGGGCTAACATTCTGAGATCCAGTTCTTGACTTCCCAGAGCCCATGCCTCACATGTTTGGACAGAGTGATTTTCCTAGTGTGTTTGAGTATTGTTTCTTCATATCAACTTCTTTCCTCAATGTGAAAGAAAACACCAACTTAGATGCCAGTGACAAAGCTTCCTAGATAAGATATTATTTCCAATAGTTTTTCCAAGGAAAACAGGCAGGTGTGCAAAGATAGGAAAATGCCTAAACTGAGGGCTTGAGTGTGGAGTTGAAACCCTCTGGATATACGTAAAGAAAGAGAGAGGAAGGGAGGAAGATTATGCAAATTCCAGTAGATTTAAAGAGAGCCATGTAACCAAAGGGTGAGAAATGTATATATCTAAATGATAAGGTGTCTTCTGATGATCTTTACAATATTTCAGCAGCATCTCTAAGTAACCAGCTGTAATATATTACACTGTGTTTTTCAAATTAATTGATTTTGTGCTCCTGGACTGCAAGTCTGGTCTTTCATCTCCTGAATCTTTGCTATGAGACTAAATGAGCTTTCACAAGCAAACCCACTTTGATCTAGTTACTCTGGGGAAAGGAGGAACAGTGTATTATAGAAGACGCTGCTTGGCCTTATTACAAGGTGCTTGCACATGAAAACGATGACAAATGGAGGGCACCCCTCCCATCCTTCCTCTCCATTACCTGAGCATAGGCACTGGATGTCTCCGTCACAACTCAGTCTGCCCACCTTTCTGGTGAGGAGTAACAGTCACTAATGTTGGTACTCTATACAGTGATCATTTGGTTGCAACAGGAAACATTTACATGCTGAAACATTCACAGCCCAAATCTGTTAATGGTCTTATCTGGCTTAGGTGTCAGTAAATAAGTCATTCAATAGCTACATGTGTAATTCTGAAACAGGTAGCCAAAATACTACACACACATCTACAGCCTTCCTTTCTGTAACTATTCCCATCAGATCCCAAATTGGTTGTGAGCATAGTGAATCTGTAATACTAATATCAACAAAAATCACAAATTAATCTAGGACACAAGGATTCTTTTTTTACCACCATGTCTAAAAGCTATAAGACCTCATTCAAATCACATAATCTTTCTAGCTCTTGAGTTCTCTATCTTTAAAACTTAGATCATGCTACTATCTCCCAGCAAGAGATTAAAGGCCTCTCCTCGTTACCTGTGGCTTCTGTTTAATTCTGAATACAGTGATCTTCATGTACATAATATTCAAGTGGAGGATAGGACTCAGTTTCTGCCGAATCCAGGTTCCCCGAGCTGTCTGTGCTTTTGAGCTGCTGCAGCCTTAACCCAGACTTACCAAGCTCTGTGGTTATAATGAGGAGGTCCAGGTGGCTGCTGCCAGCATGGACCCTGAAACCCAAGTCCACCTTGGTGAACAGAGGGAGCATGGTGCTTGCTCATCAGCTGGACTTTTCCCAGGAAGGCTGTGGCTGCCTGGGAGACTGGGTAACACAGCTAGGTGTGTGGGGAGTTTATACCATTGTGGGCATCAACAAGCCAGTCTTTGAGGGTGAGGAGGAGAGAGTCAATCAAGAATCACGCCTCCTCCATAAAACAGAGTGGCCTGAAGTGCAGCCATCCCTGCTTCTCAAGTCATCCCAGAGACCAAACAAAAAGGTATATTCCTGTGAAACTCAACCTGACCCCAGCAAGGTAGCCTCTTGTACTTGCTCTCCTTCTTTCTCTGTCTTGCTTCACATTTTTCCTTATTCTTCCTCCTGGCGCCCTTAACAAGGAGTTAGCAGGTACAATTTGGGCCGGATATTCTGTTTCCCAGGAACACTGAGCCTAGACAGTACTCTCTGTGATCAACAGCCACAGCTGGAGCCCACAGTCTAGACATTAATCCCACCTCTGCCACTTGTTGGTATGTTCCTTTGGGTTTTATCTTAATACCTCTGCCTCAGTTTCCTCATATGTTTAAAATGGAGAAAAATAGTATGTACCTCATTTAGGTTGTTATTGAAGTGAATGAGTTAATACCTTAAACAATGCCTAATGCACAATTAGACATGGTCAGTAGCCAGTATCAGGATTGTCACCATCACATTCATTATTTCCATGTTACCTTCTTTCTATCATCCTCAGCTGTCATCTTCCCACTTTTAGCCCAATTTTCTATCAACTTTATAGGCATCAGATTCCTGACAATATATTTTCTTTAGCTTATGTTAATAGCAGTACTGATTTTTTGCAAGCAGAGATGTCAACATTTTACAATATGGCTGCTAGAGTTAAGGGTTCAAGAGGCAATGGAGAATCGCAATGGTTCCTGGAACATAATCACAGCAAATCTGACATCTCCTTTAGGCCAGGAAAGAACTTTAGCCTGTCAGAGGAGTTAGGTAATTTACCCACACCATGCAGAGCCAGAGGTAAAATCTAGCTTTGCCTAGGGAAGTCCTGTCTTTTAACCACACCAGAGATTTATGCAGTCTTTATTTTTTTTAATAAAAATAACTGGCATTTGGTGAATGTTACCTGAATTTAAAATGTCTAAGACACGTAGTATTTTTTAATGCACAGAATAACCCTAAGAATGAGGAGTAGATTCTGCTGTCATAGTACTGAGAAGACAATTACTGCCAGGGAAGTGACAATTCCTCACCCACGGTCTCCACCACCAGGACACAGTGGAGCCACTGCTCTCAGGTTAGCCGATGAACTTCAGACTTCAAGGCCCAGCTTGTCTCCTCTCCTCTGTGTGGCCTCATTTTAACATTTAACACATTACTCAGACTGTCAGGATATAAGCAGTTGAGTACAGGGCTGCTTGAACTGAAGCTGCGATGAGAAGTTTCTCCTCTCCCTACTGCCCTGCTTCTCAGCTGCCCATATAGGGCAGCGTTTGCAGTCCTCACACTGCCTTCTCTCTTGCAGGTAAAATAACTAGGAATCATAACTACTAGGATGAATGAGCCCAAGAAGGATCTGTTGCCACTCACCAATTAATGGGATCATTTGGAAACACCTCACAGGTGTCTCTTCTGCTTCCCACCTCCACTGGCATCCATGTGCTGGTGACCTACCAGAGGGCTGTGCAATACCGTGGGGCATGGCTATGACCCCAAAGTTACCAACCTAAAGACGTTTCCACATTCCTCCTGGGGTGGCAGCAGAAGGAACAGAGGTAAACACACAAGCAGCTGTTTGAAGTTGCCTTTGGCAATTCTGTCTATTGGATACATTTCAAGACCTGAGTAATGAGATAATAAAGTTGAAAACACTTGGAAAATAAAAGTGGTATGTAAATATAAGATACTACTGTCTTCACATGTGACATGCCTGGGAGGAACTATTCTTATTTAAATTCATTCATTTCTCTATATCTTTGCCTTTATTTTTTTAAAGGATTCAAGATGGCTTTAGAAAAACCTGTGTGTGTGTGTGTGTGTGTGTGTGTACACACAAGCCAGCCTAAGTAAAATGTGAAATAATGAAGCCATAAAAGAAGAGACTGACAGATTTTATTATAGACAAATATCAAAATGTTGTATGACAAATGTTACTATAAAATAAAGTGGAAGACAACAGGCAGACTGGAAGGAATATCTGCAACATTTATAACAAAGAGTTAATGTCTATAATATACACAGCATTTCCACACATCAATTTAAATAGTGATGAATTCAATAGGAAAAATTGGATAAAAATATGGACAAGCAATTCGCAGAAGATATACAAAGACCCAATAAACATAAAGTGTGAAAAAATGTACAATGACTTCCCTAGTAACTGGGACATTCAAATTAAATAGGTATAACTTCCTACCTATCACATTGACAGAAATATAAACTGTTGAGTGTGTTTGGTGTGGGCTAAGGGAAGGGGAAAGGGGAATGCATCAGAGAGATTGGTAACTGATGCAGCTCTTTGGAGGGCAATCTGGCTGGCAATATAAACCTTTAAAATAAATATGCTCTATGCCATAGCAATTCAATTACAGGAATTCAGCCTATGGAAATATATATCTCATACATACACATACAAACATTTGTATGTTTTAGAGTATTCTGGAAAGTATTCTTTGAGAGAGTACAACATTATAAATTAATACATATCACAAAAATAAATAAATTCCTGTAAGTTCATATTATGAACTAGATACCACTAAACTGAATGCTATTGAGCAATGTGGGTACACAGGAAAAAATATGCTCCAGGTGTTATATACTATTAATTTTTAAAAAGTGTAGATACTGCTGAGTGTGGTGTCATAGACTTGTAATCCCAGAAACTTGGAAGGATTTCAAGTTCAAGGCTAATCTCAGCACTTGGTCAGGCCACAACCAACCTAGTGAGACCCTGTCTCAAAATAAAAAATATGGATGTAGTTCAATGGTAAAATAGGTTAAATCCCCAGTACAAAAAATGTATAGTCACAGAATGGCAAGTGCAGTGCAATCCCGTTTGCATTATATGACTTGCATGAGTGTATGTATAGTGTACAGATAAAAAAATGTACAGAAGATTTTTTAGGATAGTTATCAAATCAAAATAGGATACATGAAGATTTCGTAAATTAAGCAAATATTAATGAATATTGTGTGGCAAACACTGCTAGATTCAGGAAATAAAGCAGAAAAATTGGTACTGAGAGTGGGGTGATGCTGCAACAAATATCTCATAATGTGGAAGCAACTTCAAAACAGGTAATGGTTAGAGGCTAGAAGCATTCTGAGGTACCTGCTACAAGTGCTGATATTCATGTGAACAGACTACTAAGGTGCTTTGGTGAAGGCTCAGACAAAAAAGAAGAGAGATGAAATGCTATGGCTCTGATCTGGAATGTCCCAAAGTCTCATGTGTTCAGAAGTGGGGCTTTTGGGAATTGATTGGATCATGAGGGCTCTGACTTCATCCGTGAATTAATCCATTGATGGCTAAATAGACTACTGAGAGTTGTCACCTAGTTGGAGGAAATAGGTCTCTGGGGGTGTGCCCAGGATGGGTTTACCTTCTCTCCTGGCCCTTCCCCTGTCTGTGCTTCCTAAATGCCATAAGCTGAGAAGCTTTCCTCTGACACACCGTTCTGCCATGATGTTCTGCCTCATCTCAAGTCCAGAGCAATGGTGTTGGGTGACCATGGACTGAAAGTTTGGAAAGTGTTAGCCAAAACAAATCTCTTCTCCTTTAAGTTGTTTTCCTCATGTGTTTTCAACAGCAACACAAAGCTGACGAACACAAGAAGAGTCAATGGATTAAAAGGATTTCCATAGGATTCATAAATATTCATGAGCATGATTTTGATAGGAATATGAATGTGAAAGACCATTCAGATAAGGTCTCAGAAATGAAGAACATGCTATCAGATACTAGATGAAAAGAAACCCTAGTTATAAAGTTGTGAAGAAATTGGCTGAATTTCATTCATGGTCTAGTGTTTGAGGAAGGTAAAATATGTAAGTTGAGGATATTTCTAAACAATGGGTTGAAGGAACAGCATGGTTCATTTTGATTGCTTATTATAAAATGTAAAATGAGGGAAATGGATTGGAGACAGAATTGTTGAGAAAAGGAGAAAAATCTTAAAGATTGGACAAATTCTCCATTGTTTCATGTTATAAAAATAAAGTGTGTTTGGAAGAGACTATGATCAGTACAAAGGAATGACCACTTTTATAATGAATAGTGTGGGTGTGAGCCACAGGTCTAAGCAGCAATCCCAGAAGGAAAAACAGTTAAAACAGAGGGAACACAGTGAAGGAAGGTTGTCTGATGGGAGTAAGCAGCATGGCACCATAGAGCAATCCAGCTGTGAATGTGCACTATTCTTCAAGATGAGGGAAGAATGACCTTGAAGGTAATTCAGAGTTGATCCAAGCTGCCTCAAATGAGGGCAAGGGGAGCATCTCCTTGGTTTCAAAATGAAAGGTTGCCCCATAAAAAGCACCAGGGTTGGTGGTATTCAGAGTTTTGGAGCTATTTGGGGCTCATGTAAACCTGCCCTGCAGAGCAGTGGGAGCAGGACTAGCACCCCAGTGGGACTGGAAGGCAGAGAATAAAAAGGCAGGATTATTATTGATCCTTGAGACCTGGAATTTGCCTTGTAGTTTTGATTTGCCTGGGACCTGTCACCTCTTCCTTTCTTATACTTTCTCCATTTTGGAATGGGAAAGTCTATTCCATGCCTGTCCCACCAGAACACTGTGGAAATAACCTGCTGTTTTGTTGCATAGATCCACAGACAGAAGCAATTTTGATGATGTCAAGATGAAACTTAGGGCTTTAGATTTTAGGTTTCATTAAGACTTTGGGGTGGCTGGGATGTTATGAATACATTGTACACATGAGAAGGCTGGGAGAATATGGAGGTTTAGGGGTGACCGCATGGACTAAATGTTGCCTCTCTCTGAAATTCCCACGTTGAAACCTTAGTCTCCTTGTTGTGGTACTAGGAGGTGGGGCCTTTGGAAGGTGATTAATTCATGAGGGTGCATCCCTCATCAGTGCCTTACAAAAAGAGACAAGAATGCAGCCATCTACAAGCCAAGAAGAATGTCTAGTCACTAAATCTGGTGGTACCTTGATCTTGAACTCTCCAACCTCCAGAACATGAAAAAGGAACATTTGTGGTTTTTTTCTATCAGTCTGTATTATCTTGTTATCAGCAGCCTGAACTGAAAATTGTTAAGTGATGAACAAAAGAGACAAAAGTCTTGCCCTCAGCAACCTTACTACATTGTGGTCAGACTAAATGAAAACAAATACAGAATATAGAGATTTATGCATGCTTAAGGAAGGAAGAAAGGAGAAAAGTGGGAAGAGTCCTGGGATGAGAAGATGAATCAACACAGGAAACTTAGAGAAGTTTCAATGAAGTAACATTTGTGTGATAACCTAAAGAAAATGAGGGAGTGAGTCATGCAGAGATCTGAAGTAGAAGTGCTTCAGGAAGCTATGATAGCAAGTGAAAAGGCCCTGAGGTAGGAAGTTACATGGCACCTTTTAGGAACAGGCAGGAAGGCAGAGTGGGTGGAGCAGAGTGTTCAAAGGGAAGAGATAGAGTAAATGCAGTGGGAGAGGGTAGGCTTGTTATCTGAATGAGGTGGGAAAGCACTGCAGGATTTTAAGCAGTGAAATGGCAAGATCCAGCTTTGATAAGATTACTTTGGGTGCTCTGCTGCCAATAGGCTGAGGTAGGGTAGGGTAAGGGTGTGTAAGCTGAGGCAGTACTGTTAGTAGGTTACCATAGAAATTCAGGAAAGAGCATAAAGTGGCTTGGGCCAGATAGGTATTTAATAAATATCAAGTCCCCTTCATTAAGAGTATATCATGTTCTTGAATTTTAGTTCTATGGAATCCATAGTGGTTGGTGTCATTGTGCTTCTACCACACAAAATAAGATCAGACTTGGTAGAATAAATACCAAGATTTGATTAGCATTGGTACCTAGCTGGGGTGGAGAGAGACTTTGCATTAGCATGTGACCACTTTGTTACATACTGGATGGAGATGGGTGGGCCTGGATCCAGAGGGGAGCTGATGGAGTGACAGACAAGGTCAAGGCAGAAAGGTGTCTCCAGGAAGGAGTCTATCATCACAAGTTAAGTCCCAAAGGAGGAGCACCAACCCACGAGATATCCAACAGAAACTTGTGAGAGAAAGTCATGGGGTAGACTTTCCTAGTGGAAGAAGCAGTAATTCTCAGGCAGGGTACAAGTTTGAATATCAGGCAACCTGGGCATCTTCCCAGAGGTAAGGCAAGGTATGCAGAAACCATTAGGGCTTCTATACAGGACTGGGAAGACACTGCTTCCCAGAGGCTGCAGACTAATGAGTGCAGAAAATCCCAGAGCCTGACACACAGGAAAGGTAACAAGGCTCCTGGGTAGGTGGTAGCTTTGCATCCATGAGAGCAAATCAGAAGCCGCTAACAAAGAGTACTGTTGTGACGGGTGTCATGGCCCTGGAGAGACACCTGAGGAAGATGAGTTCTGAATCACCCTAGCTTCAAAGTCATCAGCTATAGACCTCTGCCAACAACATTACCTGAATCTCTTATAGTTTTATGTTGGGGGAGGACAAAGAAGTTGAAAGCTGGATGCTCATTGCATATGACTGGGAACTGGGGATTCATTTTGGGGCAGGACCCAGCAATTTGGAGTCTCCTTCATCCAGCTGGAGTCTCATTAATAGTGCTCATGGGGAGAGCCCTGGATTAGCAGCAGTCAGTGGGTTCAACACAGCCACCTGCCTCGGCTTCATGAGTTTTCCATTTGAAGTTCTTGAAAAGTTTCCCCACTGTGACTAGTCAAACATGATCTGTCTGTTTTCTCCCTTCCTCCACTCACAATATTTATACTCATTTCTTTTATTGAAATCTATCAGCTCCTGTTCTATTAAAACACTTTGACTGGCAGCTCCTATTCTCCTGAAGCCTGAAACCCATCTATTCTCCAGACAATGAGCTACGAGCGTTCCATCTTCTATTGTACTCGTGTGGCCTTCTGCGCTCCCATCTTCAATCTTAAAAGGCATGTCAGAGATGCCTCCATCTAAACTAGGTCCTGGAAGATGGGCAATTGAACTACCAGTTCTGCATTTAACCAGTTACGAGCAAACGGAAAAAAAAGATCTCAAATCTTCTGTCTCCACAGTGCTTGACCTAGCGGTCTGACCCACTCTTCACAATATAATAACCACTTCCGAAGGAGGCAGGGAGCTGGTTTTCATACACTCACGTGGGAGCTGGGTGTCTGTGTGTCCCGATGTACTAAAAACTGATGTTCCAATCCCAACACATCCCACACAATTCTCTAGTAGGCTCCGGCATCCACTCTGAGGTAGGGATCATGACCACCCTATTTTAAGGATGAGGAAACAGAGGCTCAAAGAGACGAGGTAATATGTGAAGGCTTTTGAGAGGTTTTTGGAAGTTCCGTCAGGGAAGCAAAGTTACTACAGTCTTCTAGACACAGAATTGTTCTTCTGTCTAAGAAAAGCCTTCCTTTCTACAGGTGAGGAAAGGGACAGTGGCTTAGTGCCCCCAGGTCAACCCTAAAGGAAACAAATGACCCATTCACTTTTCCATGTAGTTTAACAGATGTGCCAAACACCATGGAGCAGAATGAATGGAGCCAATGATGGCAGCTGAATCCTCCTACGCCTGGGCCTGCGTGTGTTCTGGGATGCCATTGTGACATAAAGCTGAGAGTGGTTTCCCTCTCCTGAAGAATGTGGGTCTAAAGTGGTGCTCAGAAGAAAACGACGGCAAGGCTCCTATAAACCACTTTCTAAACCAGGCTCAGGCTTATGACTTAATGAGTTTGGGGCACATTTGAACAGAAGGTTCCCTAGTGTTCTGCTGCCAACACCTAAAAACTCAGCTGTGCTGCAGGCCATGCCCTGGAGACGAAGGTTTCCCCATCTGGTGACCCTCTTTCCTGCAGATCTGTAGCCAAGACAGGTTCATTTGGCCAGATTGTGAATCAAATCATCTTTTGAAATACTTTATAGTCTTGTTGTGCACACTATAGGCAAGTTGAACTTGAGGACATAGATTTGTACCGAATTTTAGCTCAACGGTGATCAGCACCATACTAATGATTTTTTATGAGCATCTTTTATTCATATTCTGGTTTCTCCAGTTTCTGATTATATCAGACATATCTTAAAGCACTTTTGTCCAAAGTAAAACTCCAGAATTTTCTTAAGAAAAAGAGAAAACAAAAGCATTCATTCCCATGGTAATGCAAAGACAGCATGAAGTTTTTACAAAGTTCATTATAATAAAATTTAGATTCTAGTCTTGCTTCTGCTACTAATTAGCTGTGCAAATTTGAGAAATCCACTTAACTTCTCTGAACTTGTATCCTCTTAAAAGAAAAAGGTTAGGTTATGTGATTTTTAAAAATACCTCTCATGGGGACTGGGGATATAGCTCAGTTGGTAGAGTGCCTGCCTTGAGTTCAATCCCTGTCACTCCCCCACCAAAAAAAAAAAAAATAAAATAAAATAAAAATAAATAAAAAACAAGAGGAAAACTACCTCTCATGTTTAATTTGATTCATCTATGGATTCTTTTCATCACTAAACAAAGAAAGGTTGCCAAATTTAACTCAGGTTTTAAATTTTAGCTTAGGACTATGCTGAGTTCTAAGCTAACTAAAGAGTCATGGAATATTCTACATGGAAGTCCTCTCTTTCCCTGTTTCCTATTCACAAATACCTCAATGATTTCTTAGAGTACATCTCCCCTGTAAGTCCCTTCACCACAGACTCTACACAGAGCTTTCAAATACTTACTACTGATAAGTCCTAGTTGACTTCTTAGTAGTCAACAAAAGTCCTGTTTTTTAGTTGATCCCACAGTGGCACTACTTTCATACCTATGGCTTCTGTATTTCTTTTATTTTCCTCTGAGCATCTCTTGTGGTCACTGATTCTGCTTCAGGGTCATCTCCTGCCTTTAAGTTTAAACACTGGAACTCACAACCCTTTACAATATTAATTCAATCAAACTTTCATTCATTTAAAATGGTAAGAATTCTAAAGGCCATAATTGTATTAGAAAATAATATATTTGAGTATGGAGAGAGGAGATAACTATAATATTCTATTGAGTGTGTGTATGAGATAGGGTCTTGCCATGTTGCAAACTCCTGGCAATACTCATGCCTCAGCCTCCCAAGGAGCTGGGACACCATGATGCCTGTCCGATATAGCATATGTCATTTGCTCCCCTACTTAACAATAATTCTAAGAGGAATTGGAAGCACATGAGGTGGTCAGTATTTACCATAAACTCAGAAATGGTTGGTTAAACCAGGGCAGTCTACACAGAAAACTTAAAGAACTGAATACTGGACAGGCTTCCAAACAAAACCCTTAGATGTCTACTGAATTGGATTAGTTTGACAAAATTCAACTGAGCATTGAGTTTGACTGCTGCATGCATGAAAGGGTGTCTTTCACTGTCTTTGGATGAATACCCATTAACCATAATAATGTGCTTGTGGACTGTTGACAAAGCCATAAGCAGTGTTCTAGTTCCCTCATGGTACCTTATTTGCTTGTGTTGATTGAAAATGGTGGGCTCATCGAAGGGTTCATTCTAGATCGGTGGTCTCTACACTGTGACCCTTGGTCTGGAAAATTTTGCATTTCTTATGGCTGATGACCCTTGAAAGATTGCCAAAATTACATGAGGGCAAACACTTAGGACATATGTAGATAGAGTCCTAGGTTAGCAAATCACACTGAGAAAAGCAAACATACTCTTTAAGTTGACACATTTTGTTTGAAATATATCAACCATCCAGAAACTGCCCAAACATTTGGTGACACGGAACCAGCCCCTAGAAGATTATCAGAAAACATACCATCCATTTAAGCCAGTGCACAACATACTTTATCCATGAACTTGAAAAAGATGCACAATGACAGAATAAAATAACCATTGATGGTTACACAGGGACAGAGATGATTAACAACCAAGATGAACACAGAATACAGAAAATTTGTCCCTCTGTCCTATGCCTTTTCTGCAAAAGAAAATAATACCATCCAAGCATGTCCAGCTCGCAGCCCATAGGATGTTCTAACCTGGGTTCTAATTAGGGGTGGTCTGTGGCTCTTTGTCTCCTGGAAGATAGAGCCATGCTGTCCCCAGCCAAGCTCTTTGCCTGTGAAGGACTGTATTAGAAATGCCCAAACAGCTGTCTGTGAGCCTCTGCTGTCGCCAAGTACAAATGTGTCTGGTGGGTGAGGCTCTGCAGCTAAACCCACAGCAAATGCCAGCTCCATTAGAATGGCAGGTGAGCAATCTATTAGGAAACTGAAGGCCCCTCCCTCATTATAGGAAAATAAACGAGCTGTGTCTCACAGGGAGCCGGGAGATGGAGAAGGAATTCTTTTATAAAGGGAGGCAATGGGCTTTGAAATAAGACAGATGTGGTTTGGAGTCCTGGCCCTGCCACATGGAATTGGATGGCTGCAAGCAATTGCTTTAAACTTTTGAGACTCCTTATCATTTTGCAAATGGGTCAAAAATAATTCCTAGTTCATGCGAGTGGGAGGATTGGTAGAGATTAAGTGTGAAGAAGACTCAGCCCAGTGAAGAACTGGTCACATTAATTCCACTCCCTTGGCCTGGCTAGCATCTCTAGGATTTCGCAGGCAGCACCCCAGCTCTCCCTCCTGTTGCTCCAGCTCCCCTCAGTGGGATGCTTCTCAGTCTCAGCAGCATGTGCTCCAGTTCATGCCCTCTGGTAGTGCCTTATAACTCAGGTTCTTTCCAAACTTCTTAAAGTACTTTTCTCCCCAACTCCTCACTCCTCTTCTATACCCAGGGGGGCCTGAGGAGAGATTCCAACCTTGGAGAGACTTAGACCCACCAAGTTCTCCTTTTATTATTTCATCCTTGCAAGGTGAGAGAGGACAACGTCTCAGAATGAAAGATTCTCCTCCATGCCCTCTCTCAGCAGAGGCCCTAATTCATTTTTCATGGCCCCTTGCAGTGACAAAAGCCGCTGCTTTCTCTCTTGTAAGCGTGCTCCATGCAATAAGTCAAAGCTGATGTGCATTTTCCCCCTGGGTGCCAGAGCGCGCTTTGATTTAATTTGCCCTGTTGTTTGGCACAGAGCCTTCACCGGCGAGTTTCTTCACAGACCTGGGGAGGCAAGGCTCTGACAGCGATGGGGTGCAGTGACAGATGGGGTTCAGTGGGTAGTGTTTAAATAATTTGCTGCAATGATAAAGGAAATGTTGGAGAGTGACAGATGCTCCTGCAGAAAGGCATGCACACACACATACACATACACACACACACACACACACACACACATCTTATTTGTGGGATTTGGGGGCCCTGATTATAATACGGGTCACCAAAATCAGGTCCACTCTCCTTTGACTGGAATCAGCAGGGGCACATGTAAGCCTGAGGCTTTGGAGACTGTGGGACTGATGAACCCACCTCAGCCTCTCCTGTAGTCACTGAAAACTGTCAGCAGGGCTTCTGTGCAGACACGCACGTGCAAAAATCACATCTCTTTCTCACTCTCCATCCCAGAGAAGACCCCACCTGTCAATGCAGGCCCAGGGGAAAACAATAACAACTCCATGGGAGTCGCACTGGATTCAGCAAGCATTCCTGTCTACTAATGACCTGGTAAAAAAAAGTGAGCAATGAATGAGAAGGGTAGAAAAAGTAAGCAAATTTATTGTTAAAGGTTTGGATATGGTTTAAATGTGTTCCCCAAAGGTTCAGGCGTCCAAAGCTTGGTTCTAAGTGCAGTGACGTTAAGAGAAGGAGGAACATTTAAGAGGTGTGGCCTTAGTTGAAAGTCCTTAGATTATGGGGTGTTTGCCCTTAGAAAGGATTTATGAAGCTCTCACGTGATACCAGTTAGTCTCCGCTTCATTCTCTTGCTTCCTATCTGACCATTTGATTTCTTCTTTTTGTACATTTTCTCACCTTAACTCTGTCTACCATGAGGTGATACAGCTACAGAGGCCCTTGCAAGAACCAATGAATGCTTATTGAACTTTTCAGCCTCCCAAAGTGTGAGCTAAATATGCCTCTTTTCTTTATAAATTACACAACCTCACATATTTTGTTACTGTAACAGAAAATGGACTAATAAGTTTATGTAACTCAGTGGTGGAAAGCAACTAATTGGCTCTGTCAGGGGATAAGTGTACATGTCATAGAGGCTCAGTACAGTAGGCAATCAGTTTGAATCTGATCTTGAGTTAAGGATGGTATTCAAACTACTGTCAGCTTTCTTTACATGTCACATTTGTGATCATCAGAGAAGCAGAGCAAAACACTGGGCAAGGGACATTATCCATTTTGATGCCATAGTCATAATTATGGTGGGTCGGTATGTCATCTTCCCAAAGGAAGGGATGCACAAGGGAGGGACACAATGGAATTTGTTGCAAGTAAGGCAACAACCATATTGGAATCATTGCATGTGTGCAGGAGAACATCAGAATGGATAATGGTTACTGAGTGTTCACCTCTCCTGGCCTTCCTTATTCTTTAGATTTTATTCTTCTTTTGTTCTTTAGTTTTGATATTTTAAAGTATATCTGTGTGTGAGATACTTTTATGAGAGAAGCACAGTGGCGACATAACCAGAGACAAGCTTGTTTGTTGCAGAGGTGAGCTGGAAAGAGAGCTTAGAAGAAAGGTAACAAGATGGCAGTGGAATAGTGGCAGGAAGTGGTTTGGAATAGAGGGCATGCAAAGTGGGAAGGCAGAGCTGAGCAGGCAATGGGACAAATAGGCCTGGATTGTCTTCTGGCCAAGAGTCAGCAGCAGAAAGTTGAAGGTGACTCAGGTGGTATAGCAGAAAAGAGGAGTTGCATTGGAACTGAGTCTGTTTGCTGGCTTACCTGTTGCGAATTTAACAGCTGTGGATCTTACCACCCCCTTCCCCCTCCTTCCCTAACTGGGCAGTGGGCTTCATTCTGAAAGGTGAATTGAGATTTGCCTGTTGGCATTTTCTAGATTTTGTTTTACAGCTAATCAAACAGACATTAACCACCTGGGAACCTGGAAGCTGAGTTCCCTTGAGCAGCCGAGTGACACCTTGACCTTTCTGAGGGTACAGATGGAACACCGTCAGAGCCACTTCTGTAAGAATCATTTAAACAGCTTAATCAGAGCCGCTTTTAACAGTCTGGGACTTAAGAGTGACATGCTGTCATGTTAGAAAGAAGTTTGGATTATATGAAAGAAGACTAAAGAAAAGACACAGATAGAAAAGGAAGGAGTAGAAAAGATCAGAGCCAAGACAAGGAGACAGAAAAGAAGAAAAATAAAAAAGAAATAAAGGTAACTTCACTGCATCCGCCCTGCCTCCCCAATGAGTTTTAGAAACCTCTCCTCAGCACCTGGTTCAACAAATGAGATTAGATATTTTAGAATGGACATTTGGCCCTGTTTGGAGACATTTTTGGTCATCACAGTTGGGAAGTCGGTGCCTCTGGTGTCTAGTGAGAAAAGACCAAGGGTATACTGCTAAGCACCCCATGATGCACAGAAGAACACCTGCTGTCCTGACAATAAAGAGTTCTCTCATCCAAAATGTCAAAAGTATCAAGGTTGATGAACCACAGGTTGGAGAATCCAGGCTGTAGCCATAGGACACAAAGCCTAGGGGAAACTCAAGCTGAACCCCAGGAAAAAGAAGGTTCTGGTTTCTTTAACCCACCAGTTACTACTATCTCCATGGAATGTTTATGCTGCCTTTTCCAGCAACAAGGAGAACAGCGACATTGGTTAGGAGAACTAAAGAGACTCCCTCATAAATGGCAGAAGAATTGGAGGTAGGGGTCATGTTGACAAAAAAAAAAAAAAAAAAGAAAGAAAAAAAAAAAAAAAAAAATAGATACAGGAAAATGAGACAAGAAAAGAAGATGGTAGAAGTAACATGAGGAAAAAGCCCTAGGCAGTAACATGAAGAAACTTTGTTAATATACATGATGAGTTTAGGTGAGAGAAAATAATGTGTATCTGCAGTGGATGTGTCAGAAAGGAGTGGGGGAGAAAAAAAGATTGGTGTTCTAAGGAACATGGGAACACCAAGGAGAAAATGAAATGACAACTCTAGAAAAAGAGGAAGAGAGAAATGAGAGAAATAGGAAGCAGAGCAACTAAGGGACTAGTGACCAAGAAAAGAGAATTAAGAAGGCAGAGGCTACAACAAACTGTGCTGCAATGAACATGGGAATACAGTAAGTGCTTCTAAGCATGAATTCAAGTCTTTCAGGTACAAGCCCAGAAGCAGGATTGCTGAATCACACAGCAATCTACCTTTAGTTTTTTTGGGGAACCCCCATGTTTTTTTCCACAATGACTGCACTAACTTACATTCCTACCAAAGTGTGCAAAATTTCCATTTTCTCCTGATAATTGCCAACACTTACCTCTCAGTTTTTTCCAATAATAGCCGTTCTGATCATATCTTATTGTGATTTTAATTTGCATTTTCCTAATAATTAGAATATTTTCATATACTTGTTGGGCATCTGTATGTTTTCTTTTGAGAAAAGTCTAGTTAAGTCTTTTGTCCATTTATAAATGGTTTTATATTTTCTTGCTGTTGAGTTGTTTCAACCAATATCTAAACTACATGTTAGACATTAACACCCTATTTGATGCATGGTTTGCAAATATTTTTTGCAATCTGTAGGTTGTCATGCCCATTGTTAATTGTTTCCTTTTTTGTAAAGAAGCTTGTTAGTGGGAGATTATCATGCTAAGTGAAATAAGCCAATTCCAAAAAACAAAGGCTGAATGTTTTCCCTGATAAGTGGATGATGATAAAGAATCAAATTGCGGGGGTGGAGGGTGAGAGAAGAATGGGGGAGCTTTAGATTACATAGAGGGAAATGCGAGGGGGAGCGGGAGGAGGTGTGTAAAATGGTGGAATGAGACAGACATCATTACCCTATGTACATGTATGATTACATGAATGGTATGAATGTACATCATGCACAACCATAGAAATGAAAATTTGTGCCCCATTTGTGTACAATGAATGCAGTCTTAAAAATTAAAAAAAAATTTAAAAAGAAGCTTGTTAGTTTGATTTAAACACATTTATCTGGTTTTGCTACACTTTTAGGGTTAAATGAAAAAAAAAACACACCCCAAATAATGCTATGTAATTTTATCCCATTTTTTCCTAGTAGTTTTACAATTTCTGATCTTAAATTTCTGATTTAAATTTTGAGTTTGATAGTGTATCCGGCATGAGACTGGGATCCAGTTTCACTCTTCTGCACATTCAGTTTTTCAAACCCCATATGTTGAAGATACTATTCTTTTTCCATTGCATATCCTCAACACCTTTTTCAAATTCATTGACTCTACACATGTGGGTTCATTTCTGGGTTCTCTATTCTATTCCATTCTTGACAGTTTTCTATTTTTCTCCAGTCTCATTCTATTCTAATTACTTCATGGTGGAGTTCGAAATCAGGTGGTATGATACCTCATACTTTGTTCCTTTAGCTTATGATTTCCTTAGACGCTTCTTTTGTTTTGGTTTTTGTTATTACATATGAATTTTATGCAAATTTTAAAAATATTAACTCTTCCTATTTGTGAACATGAAATATCTATTTGTGTCTTCTTTAATTCCTTTCATGAATATTTTATAATATTCATTGTAAAGGGTTTTTCTTTTAACCTCTTTGGCTGAATTTTTACTAAGTATTTCATTTTATTATTTGTATTTATTGTATATGGAATTATCCTTTTGATTCCTTTTTTGAGTAGTTCATTGTTATTGATTTTTGGGTTTTGATTTAGTATCCTGTAATTTTATTGTATTTGCTTATTAGTTATAACAGATTTTGGTGGAGTCTGTAGAATTTTCTATATATAAGACCATGTCTTCAGCAAATAGTAACAATTGCACTTCTTCCTTTCCTATTTATATTCATTTTACCTTTCCTTTGCCTAATTGTCTCACCAGGACTTGCACTACTCTGTTTGGTAAGAATAGTGAGAGTGGCGGGGAGGGCAGGACTGGGTTGGGTTTGTAGCTCAGTGGTAGAGAGCACTTACCTAGCATGTGAGAAGCACTGGTTCAATCCTCAACACCACACAATATAAATATTTGTTAATATATATATACACACATATATAAAATATGTATATATAGCATATATATTATATATATTATGTATATTATTTTATTTATATATTATATTATATATATTAAAAAGGTATTATGTTAATTTTAGTGAAATATCCTTCAACTTTTCACTTTTGAATGTATGGGTAGCATCACATATTTAGTAGAGTATGTTGAATCCCATAGCTGGACTTCTCATATATGACTTTTTTCATATTGAAGTACATTATTCATTATTCAATCTAATTTCATCAGGTTTTCTATAATAATGAAAGCATGTTGAATTTTGTTCAATACTTTTTTTTCATCTAATGAGATGATCATTGCAGCCTAAACATTATGGAATTAACAAATGTTTGCCAACAAATGAATGGGTAAATAAAGTCTGGTACATATACACAATGGAACACTATTTAGTCTAAAATGTGAAGAAAATTCTTCATTTGTGACATGGATAGAATTAGAGACCCTATACTAAATGAAGTAGACCAGGCATTGAAGGCAAATATCACATGTTCTCACTTGTATGTGCCATCTAAAACAATTGAACTCAGGAGCAGTGATTAAAATAGTGATTACATAGTCTGGGGTGAGGGAGGAATTGAGGATATGATATTCAAAGGGTACACAATTTCAAGTAGGAAAAATATGTCGTTGTTTTTTTCAGTTTTATTGCACAGCGTGATGAATTTAGATAATAATAGAGTATTGTACATTTCAAAATTCCCAAGAGTAAATTTCAAATGTTCTCACAACAAAAAAATGTTAAGTATATTCGGCAATAAATAGGCATATTAACTAGCTTGATTTAATAATTCCACATTATATTCATAAATCATAACATTACTTTGTACCCCACAAACTTACACAATTATAAATTGTCAATTTACAATAATTAAAAAAAGAAAAGAAAAAGGCAGGGGTTGCAGGGAGATAGAAAAGACATTCCACAGGGAAGGGGTGGGGCAGATGATAACTTCAATCTGTAGCCAGAGCCGAGCTGAGGACACAGTCTGTCACTGTGTCTGAGAGCTAGCAGTGCCTAGCTGCCAGCTTTAGTTAGCAGCTCAAAATCCAGAATAGTTGGTGGCCTGGAGGCAGGGACTTTGGAAAGCAAAGGACACAAAGTGGGAATGAGGCTTTGGGCAGAGAGCAGGGAGTTACATTTCAGCCCCTCCCTGGTTTGAGTTCACAGCTAACCCTGCAAAGACTGTCTCATTTCTCCAGATTCCACATTTGAGAAGATTGGGAAGAATCTGGGATGATAACTAACTCAGCTCCTATTCTCCCCTGCTCTCCACACACACAGATAAAAAGGGAGACTTGGTTCCTTATACCTCCTCACATACAGAATGAGTCGTCAGGGGCAGGGGTCCCCATCTTCATCTTCACACTGTAGGTGAACATTTTGGTGAGCCCAGCCTGATAAACTTGCTGAGAAGAGGGGTGAAATGTCTCTGTGTGAAAATAGCTCCGGACTGTGTCAGGGTAATTGGCAGTAATCATGTGGACTCTGAAACCAGCTGGTCATGTGATCCCGGACAAGTCATGTCACTTCCTCCCAATCTCAGTTTTCTTATTTGCAAATGGGTAAAAAATAATAGGGCTTGATGATCTTTAGGTTATTTCTGGAGCTAACATTCAATTGATAAATACAGTGGTCCTTATTTGTAACTTAATTTGCTGAATTTATTTGCTTTTTTAAGGGTTTTGTTTTTGTAAATGGGCCTCATTTTCATAATTGGTGTCATATTGTAGAAATATTATATTAGAATCAGCCAGATCTTGCATCAAATCCTGCCTTCACTACATATATTTTGCCCATGAGTTAATATACCAGACTATAAGTTTTCTCATCAGCAAAATGGGAATAATGCTATCTATCCTGCAGGATCTTCATGAGAATTGGAGTTAATGCACAGGTAAAGTGCACCCTCAGTAAATGAGGGTCATGGCTGCACCAACTTGCAATCCCACCAGCAATGTACGAGTGTACCCTTTTCCCCACATCCTCGCTAACACCTGTTGTTGCCTGTATTCTTAATAAAAGACATTCTAATTGGGGTAAGATGAAATCTTAAGGTGGTTTTGATTTGCATTTCTCTTATTACTAGGGATGTTGAACTTTTTTTCATATATCCATTGATTGCTTATAGATCTTCTTCTGTAAAGTGTCCGTTCATTTCCTTGGCCCATTTATTGATTGGGTTATTAGTGTTCTTGGTGTAAAGATTTTTGAGTACTTTGTAGATTCTGGAAATTAGTGCTCTATCTGAAGTGTGTGTGGCAAAGATTTTCTCCCACTCTGAAGGCTCTCTCTTCACATTGCTGATTGTTTCCTTTGCTGAGAAAAGCTTTTTAGTTTGATGGTGTGACTCTACTTTGTATACAACCAGAGAAACAACAGCTGTACTCCATTTGTGTACAATGACTCAAAATAAATAAATTTTAAAAAAAATGAGGGTCATGATCATCATCAGATAGTGTAAGCTGTGAGGCCCTGGGGATTGTTCCAGGAAGAGTTGTGCTCACCTGCACCACTCTGGAAGCACATTGCTGGATTGAAAATCCTTGAATAATGGAGATAAAAAAACTAGAGCTAGCTATTGCTGTAGAATGAATATTTTCTCTAAATTATAAATTCCCTGCAAGATGTTACTGTAATCAATATCCTGAAAAGAAAGTATTTTTCAAACAAATGTGAGAAACTTTGGCTTCAATAGATCAAGAGCAGGACTTTGCAGAATTATGCATAGGTTCTTACATCCCATGAATTTCCCAAGAGAACATAGAGCACATGTTGTATCTTAAACTTTTTGTCCAAGGTACATTTCTCCTCCTTACAGAACTACCTCTCCAGGATCATCTATGAACTCTGAACACAGTTTCAGAAATAGTGTTGTACATTAACACTCATGATTTAGCAACCCATAGTTTGGTGATAAGGAGACCCAGGTACCTATAGATATCATATCAATAAGTATCCTGAAGCTTCAAGCTATCTTTCTCTCTTTCTCCAATCAACTTCTCATTCATAGCCTATGCCAGTCTTAAGTCATCCCATTCAGTGCCTTCTAGGCTTCCTCATAGAAAACCATTGTTCTGTGTCCTCGTTTTCTTTTTCTGCTGCCCAAACCCCAAAGTACCACTCTTCTCCTGCCCAACCCTTTCTAGAATTCTCTGCGATTAGGAGAGTGGGCTGCTGGTCATCCTGGGACAACCAGAAGAACTCACTGAATTCCTTCAACCAGCCAGCCCTGACTTCAGTTGGCTGCTTTGCCTGTGGGCTTATATCGAGCTCATCAAATTAAGAATTTGTTACGTGATGCCTGTCAGAAATAAATGAGAAGAAGTGAGGAGTGGGGAGAGCTGATAGGGAGGCAAGTCAAAGGGTTGATTGTAGATAAATTTCCAATTTTTCATAAGACAGGGAACAAATGTTAAAATAAAAATCGAGGGAAAGAAGGCATGCCAAACAGAACTGATGCCGGTTAGCAGTCCTGGCTGAGGGGAGAGGGAGGGGCTCTGGTGAAAAGGGAGATTCCATGGAGAAACCAGCTTTCAAGACACTCCAGCATGAATAGGAGAGCCTACTCCATTCCCAGAGACCACTCTGCACTGATGCAGGGCAGTGAGGCACAGCGCTCAGGCTCAGGCATTTTCCATTCTTTCATGATGCTATGCTTTGCCACTTTGAGCCTGAAATCTCCTTTCATGGCTGGGGGAAGAGGCAGCAGGAGGTCCTACTGATTCTAGGTCTCCCTACTTTTGCCCTTTGTCTTTGAGAAGCTTGCAAATCCCAAATTCAATACAAAAGTGGTACTCATACGTGTGGCATTACATGGAACACTTTCATATATCCCATTAAATCAGTGGGAAAAAAAATTTATGATTGTGTTTAAGCTTTTCAATACCCTGTGAGGTGCTCTCATTTCACATCTAAGAAAACTGAGAATAAGACAGACAGAGACTGCGTCCTAAACAGCCAGATTCCAGTGGTGTGGATTTCACATACTTTGCTCTTTTTGCATAAGTATGGTCATCATCACATAAAAGAGTTTCAGTCTGTGAATGGAAAGGTGATGCAGGTAGCAGGTTAAGAAAGCTTCTCTTCTTACTTGGGCAGATAGGTCTTTCAGGCCAGAAAACTCCCATTGAGAACAACTGAATGAACCAGGAAAGACAATTTACATCTTTCTTAAAAGCTTCAAAAAGCTCTCTTCATGGTACAGAGTTACTAGACCCCAACTGTCCCTGACTAGAGGGTGTTTGCTGAGTCAGACAAATGTTAAACTTTTCTTGACAAGCCAAAAGGCCAGGGGAAGAGGAATCAATGCCCAAGCAGAACACATGCTCCCTCTGGGTGAAGTGGGGAGTCTAATAGGAAAACCTCTTGTATTAAGTGGAGACCTCAGAAGGCTACACTCACAAGATGAGGTGACTGCAGGTCAAACATCCCTTTCCAGAAACAGCATTATGATTTGAGTGCCCAGGGAACTAGGTGTTCTTAGAGTGTGTCTAACAATAGTGAGTCCGAAAATCATCTTGCAGAAACAAACACAAATCATACCTGAAGGAAGGTACTTTCATCCTAGGGTTCAAATTATTCCAGTTTTTTTTTTTAAATTCAATGACCATGATATAGTAAAATATGACCAGTAATAGAAGAACACAAGATACTAAGAGTGAGAACAGTATAAACTAGACAACAAAAACAGACTCAGATACATTACTAATGGAATTATGAAATATGGAATTAAAAACAACTATTCTTAAAGAAATAAATCTTCATGTAAAATAAAATTATGAAAAATAATCACCATAGTTGAAGAAATACACCAAATAGGACTTCTTAAGTAAATAAATATGCATATTACACAAGAGTAAATATATTTAAATAAAATAAGCATAATGTATACATTAATCTACATATTTACCTAAATTCATGTATATATCTGTATATGTACATATGTATATGTATATATAAAACAAACAAAATGCCAATGGAAATGTGTAAAAGAAGGTGGGAAAGGCTCAGCAAACATGAAGACTAATAAGACAAAAGCATCTAGTAAGTACAATGAAGAGACAAAGAGATAAGGATGTAAAGGATGAGTAAGGGGCATCTACAGAAGAAGAATGTCTAGTGCACAATTATAAAAGAGTCCCAAAAGAAGAGAAGAAAAGGTTAGGAGACAATATTGGAAAAGATCATGACTAAGAATTCTCCAGAACCAATCAAAACCAATTCAAGAATACCAACAAATACCAAGCAAAATAAAAAGGAAATAAATGTATGTCTGGAAACAGCATAGTGAACCAGCAAAATTTCAAAACCAAAAGAAAAAGTATTTAAAGCCATGGGGGCTGTTGAAGAAAGGTAGACAGATAACCTTCTTGGAAGCAAAATTCAGATTGACAGCTCACTTCTCAAAAAGAGAGCAGAGAGTGAAAAGGCACTGTGAATTGGGAAGAAATTAACTTCAAAAATTCTATGTCAGGAAAATACCTTTCAGGAATCAGAAGAAAATAAGACATTTTTATAAAAAAATTCTAGAATATATGCCACCAGCAGAGCTACTCTATAGGAGAGCCTAAAAAAGGTACTTTAAGGAGAAGGAAAATAATCCTAGATGTAGTTTGTAGTTTGTGGAGACATGAAGACCAGATAGTGTGATCAATATGTGATAAATAAGAATTGTAAAAAACACTACCTTAAAATACACTGTTAATGAGCTATATGCCAGCAGTGGCCATGAGACTGGAATGGAGACCAGTTAGATTAAAATACTCTGGACATCTTTGAACTCTCTGGACTCTGTATATGTACCTTCACCTCCACCACTTCAGGACTGGATGTCACAATCAGGAGTAAATCCTGCTCCTCACTTCTTAGTCTGCTATCATAGTCATTCTCTATAGTTTATTTACAATGTTAATGGGAAAGGAGAGCTCCAGAGGGAAGAAGGAACTAAAAAGGATGACACCTAGGAATGGAAATCTCAAAACCTGATATGAAAGACCATGTCTTCAACACCTTCCACCTGCCTATAGCCCTTTTGGACTTCACATTCAAGGGAACAGCCTGCTGTATCCAGGGTAGAAAGGCTTGTCAATTTCTAGCATGCATATGCTTGCCCCTGCCCTGCAGGTCAACCTTGTCTTCCCCAGGGAGTCCTCTCTCCAGCCAAGAGGGCACCCAAAAATGGGTGGTCATCACTTCTCTGAGGGCTAGGAAACACCTTCGTACCCTACCACACACACACACACACACACACACACACTCACATGCACAACTCACACACTCATACACTAGCACACCTACAGCAACACACAACTGACATTCTCACATGCAAAAATAACAGCTCACCCACTCATGCTTACACACACAGTTCACATACATTTACTCTAAAAAACTCAAATGCATAACTCAAAAAGAAAAGTACTTACACACTGACAGACACACACATTTTCTAGCTTTCAGCCCAGTTCTACCCAGCATGTTATTGCAATGGTGTTATCCTTCACAAAGGCCATTCAAGAATATGATTGCTTTACTAATGCCAGTTCAGAGGGGTCTTTGGAGAGAGCTTGAGGTGAAAAAAAAAAGGCCCAAATCACTTTCAGAGGTACAGGTGCATACATGGAACTGCATTGACACAGAGACAGGAAGCATGCAGGGATTTTTCCAGCAGAGTGCTAACGAGGCAGAGCCCCAAACACCTGCTGAACCTACATGGCAGGGGATGCTATAGGGTTGGTATGGGAAACACCAGTGTCAGACGTACTTCTTTCTGATCCCTGAAATAGATGACATTTCCCCTGAGAAAGAAGCTCTGGGCCATCAACCTATCATGTGCATTGCCCACCCGGCTGAGGCAGAGATGCACATGAATGGTGTGATTGGCAGCATAGATGAGGCAAAGCCTGCATAGCAACAGCTTGGTGACTGACAAATGTGCCCCCCCCATTGCCTCAGGCACCAGTGGGCACTCTGAATTTACTGCAGTCAGCTGAACTTACTTTATTTGGACCTGATGCTTAGTGGATCACTGATTGCCACCAGCTTGATAGGATGGTCATTGCAGAGATGGGGGCATGTGCAGACCTTAGCTTCTGAGGTCATCTTACAAAAATGCCTTTGAAGAAAAAGCAAGCAACACTTCTGATTTTCATGGCACTACAGAAGGGACCTGAGTCCCTGGCTAGACCAGGGGCCAGACTGGCACTATCCTCCCTCTGTAAAGCACACAGGAAGGCTTCTCTGCTCAGGAAGCCTGCTGGTGCTCAGATGAAAGACCATTTTAAATAACAGCCATGTATTAAAGCAAGGGGAAAAGAAAGAAAAAAAGCCCTCAAGGGCTATAGCACTGCCACAGTTTTAAATTATAGTGTAGGAGGATAAAAATAAAAGAGAGAGAGAGAGAGAGGAAGACAGAGCAAGGGAAAAAAATTGCCATTGTTTTATGAAGCAGATGGGAAAGTTCAGGGGATCAGAAAAAGACTATTATTATCTCAACTCTACAGTGACAAGCCAGGAGAAGGATGCATGGTTTTTTTCCCGTCTCTCCCTGAGAATGGGACACTGGTGGAATTTATTTTGAATGCAGTTTAAGGGCAGGAGTTCTGAGCAACCAGGGGTAGAATTAAAGATTCAGTAGGCATGCGTATTATGAGAGCACTTTCTCTTAATTTCTCCATTTTTTTTTCTTTTTTACTGTGTTTAAATGCTTTGAGCTGTGGCCACTTCCTGCCATTTCAGGCCCTTTCTAGAATCTAGATGAAGTTCTTAGAGAATCCCAAGATTTAAGAGCCAGAAATAAATATTTCTTAGGAGTTACTTTTTCTAAATTCCAGGTTAAGGGGTCAGAGGATAAAGTTCAATGAGATAGCAAGGGTCAGCTAAATTTTAATGTCCCATAAATTAAAGGTATCAGAGAATAGAAAGTAAGGAGAGGGAAGAAGAAAGAGACCCAGAAGCAAAGAAGGGAAGGAACATACTAGAAATGTATAGCAATTTAACTTCTCAGATCTGGATCTAAGACATTTATCCTTAAATTCAGGACCAATCAAAGTTCCACTTGGCTTCTTGAAAACCCTGCCCTTACTTGCTCCCAATAATCCTCTCCTGAATTTTCAGTTACCTAAGTCTAAACCAAACAATTTTGCATGATGAGATGTTTTTTATTCATTTTTTCAGTCAATAAACACTGGAGAGAAGAGACTTTCATTAAAAACAAGGGAACTAACAATTAGTGGGAACTTATGCTTAACATCTAAGTTTTCTAGTATATTACAGACTGCCTCTGATGTCCCCATTTTAGTGATGAGAAAACCAAGGCCCAAGCAGCTTCTATGATTCAGATGGAGCCATATAGCATACAAAAAGCAGTGAATGCAATGAAACTAAAATCCATCCAATCCCAATGCCCATATTTCCAGGCTCTGAGCAGAATATGTCTTTGAGGATGGAAGTTCTAACGTCCCTACCCATACAAGTTCCACTGTCTCTCCAGGGTACTCGTCATGTGGAAAGATGGCAAACCACAGTGTGCTGGGTGATGGGACTAAAGTGCTTGTCACATTCCTTGGCAGAACAGGGGAAGGGACTGTGGCTTTGGGGAGGAAAACAATTACTCATGAAGCCTTTCCAAATAAAGGGCCTTTCAACTAACTCTGGAAGCGTTTTAAAATTGAGCATGAGGTTTGGGGAGTGGGTGGAGGATGGAACGGAATGGTGGTGTGGTCAGAGAGAACAGCATTTGCAAAGTCACAAATATCTGGAGTCTGCAATGACAAATCTGGAGAGCATTGTAATCAAGGCAGAGAATGAAGTTTGTGACTAGGCAGGGCAGCCAGGTCATACAGAAAGGTTGCTTCATGCCCTATGAATAGTGCTGGGTTATGTTCTCAAGGCATCCTTCAGCAATTAAGGTGAGTAGACATGCAATTGGAGTGGGAAAAGATGAGGTAAATATAAAGGAGACAATCCATCCTTGGAGTACAGTTGCATGTGCTGAAGATGTTACTGGTAACTTCCTGGTCTGGGACCACTTTACCATGTAGGCCCAGATCATTTTGACCTTCTTCCTCTCAGTTCACTCCTTTCATCAGATTTGTTGAAATTATCTGAATATTATCCAAAGCAATTGGAAACCATAGAGAGGGAGTCACAAATGAGCATCCAGGGGAGAGCCAGAGTTCATGAGGCTCCAAATTAGAATAACAGTGCTTCCTTCTGTCTTCATCAGGAATTCAGCTCTGTGACCTGGAAGTAGTCATTTAACCTTTTGCTGTATTGTGCTCCCTGACCATTAAAAATGAAATTCACCATGGCTATCTCACTGGGCTATTGTGAGATTCAACTAAATAGCCAAGGTTGTAGAAACTTTAAGTTTTCTATATGTCCTTGTGTAGCTGCAGACATAAAACTCTAACACACACCACACACACACACACACACACACACACTCCCTGAGCCAGCTGGCTGGGCTGGGGTAAGTCGCTGCCTGGGTGGCAGGTATGGCTGGGCTTCTCTACCTGAATCAGCACTTAAGCTGTGGGGAAGCAAAGTTGGTGACTTCTAGGATTCTTCAGCAAGGCACAGCTAGCTTCTCTCACAATTGTTAACAGGCAGTGGAAGGCTGTGGGCCTGAGGCAATGAGAATACAGGAGCTCAGCCTCCTTCTTCCTATTTACTTCTCATTCCCTTCTAGCCTGGGGCAGCTCTCACATCAAACCTTCCATGATAGGGCACTTGGCCCCAGGGAAGGTAAGATCCTGAGTCAGCACCTGGGATGTCTGAATGGAACCAGAGTCCTTCCTATGTTCTATATTCCACTACTTCAGCTACCTGAAGCACTCCTTACATTCTGGGGAGCAGTGAGGGGTGCTAGTCATGAAACTGACACAGTTGACAAATCCTAAGACAAAGGAGACAAAGGATTCTGGCAGGAAGAACCAGCTGCCTTTGCTGAGTACAGGTGATGGAATTAGCAGAAAGGATAATAACTTGGTGCTGGGAGGTGAATAATGTCCACTGCTGGCCATTTGCAATGGGCAATGTTAGTTCTTGGGACTGAGCACCCTGGCACTCCCCCACTACAGAGGGTCTGCAGACTATCTGACTTAACTTGCCTCCTAATTGCTGTTGCTCTCAGCCTGTCTCTGACCTACAACATCAAATTCCGTCCCCACCATGCTACTGAGGTGTCTAAAAAGACACTGTGCATAAAATTCTCCCCTTGCTAATATTTTGCCTGAAAACTCTGCTCCACGGGGATCTCATCTTCTGCAATTCCCTCTTTCCTTGTCCCTGTATTACCTTAGCCCTCCAATTCTCTGCACTTGAGCTTCCTGTCCACTTTCACCTCCTACTTGGTTGCTTTCTATTGGCCCAGAGCTGCTCATTCTCCATTATTCCCTACTCCTTTGCTGAGCTGCCTCTACAGCAGGTTCTCCCTCCTCCCACCACAGCTCCTGGAAGTGGCCACGCTGCCTCCCAGCAAATGTCCCATCCATGCCTCAACAAATCTCTGTCCTCTCCCAGGCCTGGGAGGAGCCAGGAACCCCTATGCCTAATCCAGCAGCCATTGCTTCAGTGCACTTAATATTCACGACAGATAGAACATTTCACGGCGAATTGGATGCACATTCAACTGGAAATGAAAATTTTATGACTGTTCTCACTCGGAGCTGCAGATTACACCAGCTGAGAAAACATGGGCGCAAACGTACAACCTGTGAACTGTAAAGTATATTAATAATGAAACCACAGCCTGGGAAATGAAGGCTTTATTCTGTTTATATTCTGCTCCATTAATAGAAGGCACTTCAGCTAGCTCCGCCCCATTAGCCAGCAATCTGTGCAGTGAACAGGCTGGGCTGGGAGACTTGGGACTGGGGTGCTGGGGGCTCCTTCTTGGCCTAGCACAGTATAGCAGCAAAACCCTCAGAGGTCACTGGCTTTCTCTCAGTGACAGCGTGGGTTTTTGAACCTGGCTGTGCATGTGACTCCCTCGTATAGCGAGGCTACTGTGATTTTAATCAAAGAAATCTGTGTACTTTTAAAATAGCAAGGTTGGAAAGGAAAGTTCCCCATTCCATACAGAAATAGGGGTCAATTAGAGACAAAAGCCAGGGACAGAGGATTAAGGTAAAATCCAGTGTTCAGTAGTTCTTAAAATGAGGTATTAGATCATCACCCCAATAATGCAGACTTAAAAATGCAGATTTCTGAACCCCAATACCATATCTTAAAAATTAATCTCTTGCATTATTTGACTTAATTTGAGAAACAATCTCAACTGCATCAAACTCTGGATGCAATAATGACATAACCCTCCCCAAGCTACCATTAATATCAAAAGAGCTATACAAACATACAGTCAGAGACACAATAACTAAATTCCTCCAGTTGGGGTGTATTGTCTGAGACTGGGGGTAGGGTGACCACACATAAGCAGGGACAGCTAGGGACTGAGTTGGGCTTTCGGCATGAGTAACACAACATCCCTCCCTTCTGTATCCAAGCATTGATTGGGCAGCTGCCTTTGGAGCACTTGGTGCAGGTGTGGCCAAGTCCTGAGCTCAGTTTGATAGAGGGCCCATCTCCCTTCCTGTCAGCCTGAGCCTGGAATGATTTACAGATCTGCAGTGTAATTAGTGACAACTGGAAAGAATTCAAGAATCTGATGAGCCCATCATGGGAACCCATGAGATGGGATGGCAGATGGCAGAGACAAAAATGAACCTGGGGAGCCTTTGGTGAAGGAGGATATAAACTCTGGCAGTCTCCTGGTTCTACATTGCCTGTCTCTCCTCTGGGCCTTGGAGAGCTCTGTGCTACCTGCAGGGTGGAGGGATCTGAGTATCACCAAACTCCTGCATAACTCTCCTCTGTACTACTGATTAGGAACTCCCTTCCCACTTCTCTTGGCCCTCCGCCCCCAGGGTTCTTCAATCCACCAGACTCCCAGGATTGGCCACAAAGTTAGGCAGATGGTCAGTCCCGGCCAATAGACAAAACATACTGTCCTAAGTTGCTGGGGTATGTTTGAAGGTCATCTCACTGCATTTTCTGCTGACCACAGAAATCCAGAAAAATACAGAAATGGAGTTCTGAGCCACATATCCACATTTTATTCAGCATTGACACAGCGGTAGTCCCATAAGATTATAAGGGAGCTAAGAAATTCCTATAGGGTAGTGACATCAATACATTACTAATGTTTGTGGCAATGTTGACATAAGCAAACTTATTTGCTGCCAGCTATATAAAACATAGCACTTAAAATTATTCATAGTACATAATACCTGATAATGATAATAAAGAATTCTATCACTGGTTTATGTATTTACTATACTATATCTTTTGTCTTTATTTTAGAGTGTGCTCCTACTTAAAAAGAAATCACTGTAAACAGTATACTGCATTTTGCTGGCAACAGTCTCATATAGCTTCTGTTTACCATATCTTTTGATGACACCAAGGGGCCAAGAAGAATAATCGACCTATACTAGTTAGGATTGTGTAAGTTGTCTCTACAGTGTTTACACAATGACAACATCATCTAATGATGCAGTTATCAAAACAGCCCCTCCTTACATGATATGTGACAGTGCCAGCTCCCATTCTCTCTCCCTCTGCTCCAATGATGGGCTGAGAGTGAAGGAAAACCCTCCATTGCTCTACCCCTTTTGTTTTTGTTTGTGCTTTTTGTACTGGGGTTATTACCTAGGGGTGCTTTACTACAGCACCAATCCTTTTTTTTTTTTTTAACCTTTTTATTTTGAGACACGTTCTCGCTAATAAGTTGAGGCTGGCCTCCAACTTGTGATCCTCCTGCTTCAGCATCTTGAGGCACTGCACCACCATGCTGGTTCCCATTAGATTTTGATTGTGCCACTAGACTGTGAATGATGAAGGATACGTTTGCTGCAGTGTGATTCTGCTGTCCCAGGCCAGCCATGCAGAGAATTATTAAGTACAAGGAGCAGAGAAGGGATGCACTGGAACACACAGCACAATGGATGCCACTATGCACCTCTAATAATGCCAAATAGCCTGTGCTAGTTTGATAAGTACTTTTTGACTGACAAATTCAATTCTCTTTTAACCACACAAGGTTTGAACCCATGTTATCTGTGCGCCTAAGCCCTCTGAGACAATCTGGGGTCTGCTGGTTTCTTATCAGGCTCTTTCAGAAAATCCCCCTCTTTTAGACTTTAAAACCTGACCACAAGTTGAGCAGTGACTTGTTGGCAAGTTCTGTCCCTTCACACATGAAAAAATGGAAGTAGAGAGAAGGGAGGTGACAATGTACTCCAAATCAGAAGCTGCTGCAACCTGAAATTGAATGAGCATTTTCACATTTTAAGCTTAGAACTGCACAGTTATTCCTTAAGATTTGGGGACACTGATGGATTTTTCTGGAAATAGTTCCTGTGTCTGAAGTTAGACTACCAGAAAACATCCCCTGGGTGTTTTCCAGCACAGCCGAGCTCCCTCTTCTATGCCTTTGCCATCCCAGTGCAAAATGCCACCGTTCATGCAAAGCACATCATGGAAGCTAAAAGGAGCCAGAGCCGGATTCCTGTAGCTGAAACAACCTGATGTTGACAGAATGGGGACGCATTTCCAAGCTCAAAATTCTATAATAATACCTCGAGGGAGTCATTGGCAAAGTTTGGCCAAAGTATAATTAGTTTGCACAGCTATTAGAGGCTGATAAAAGGTTTTAATTTGTGGAGTGATCTTGCAAATCTCAGATATTCTGTAGCTGCTCTTGCTTTACTTTCAAACAGGGTCACTACTCGGGCTGTGGGCCATGTGAAGCCCACGTCAGACCAGCACAGACAGAGCCAGCCTGCTGGCATCTGAGAAAGGAGAAAGGGAAGTGGGGATTTCTTTGCTCTTTTGATAACTAGGATAAAGGAAAGGCAAGAGAGATGCTCAAATGATGTCCTCTTCTTTCAGTGCTATTTTTTCTTGTGTTCTGCTCCCCTTTTCCACTAGCAGAACCTTTTTGAAATGCAACATTTGCCTTTACAAATTGAGAAACTTGGAGAATTTAATCTGGACCATCTTCAACATGCAGGTGAGCCAAAAGGAAGCCACAATCATTTTCCTGCATGTATTTTAATTGAATGGAATCCTAATCAGAATAAGATATATCCTATGCTTGTATAATTTTATTAAAATGGACTCTACTATCATGTGTAACTAAGAAGGGCAATAAAATTAAATGTAAAAAAGATTTTTTCAAAACCAATGCATGATCCAAAATGCTAAAAAAAAAAAAAAAAAGATGCTTCCCTTGATAGTGAATTAAGGAAAAAAAAGATATTAATGAAAAGAAAGGGAGTTGGATTTGCACGTGGTGCTCAGGATTGTGATGGTGCAACTGGTTGATTTAAGGCTAAGGACTGAAAAACCAGCTGACAGCTTCTGAATTCCACCCATTAGTGGAGAGACAAACAAATATGATAAAAGTAACCAAGGAGATGGTATCAAACTACCACAATCTATTGTGCTACTGCAAAGTGCACTTGAACGAAGGCCAGAATTGCATCCGATAGCATAATACAGGTTTTACCCACAGCAATTTGCCTCTAAGGGAGAGAGAGAAAAAACACAGCATGCATATACTGAGACCATCACAACTAAGGATAGTTTACAACTTTCCTCCCAAATGCTGTTCCTTAACAGAAGATTCTACTATGTCTGGGCCATTGGGCTTGATGAATGTTGTAGAAATCAGGTAGCAGGGGTGGCAGGGTTCATTCAAGCACACTGATGGATATAAGGCTTATGGAAAATGCATGCAAAATAATTGTGCATTTTCATGATGGCTTTTATGTAAGGTCCTAAAGGTTGTCATTTGTATCACAGATATTTTGAGAATTAGGAGTAGGAAACAATTCATTATCAGCTTCATTTTATAGAGGTAAAAGTGATAGGTTAGGGCAAGAGATCAAGACCCCTAGACAGAAGCAATTACCAAAAGGGTAATGTTTCTGTTTACAACTTCGTATTGCTCCAATTGTTTGCCCCTGCTGAATAGTTAAAACATCCTATTAATTAATCTGACTTATGTAACTTGACATTAAAGAACTGTATCACTAGGAGGGAGATGAGGACTAAATAATATTAAATTTAATTATATAGTACTGAATCCAGCACATGGTAACTATTCAATAAAAATGGTTAAATTGGCATCAGAACACTAGACATACACTGGTTATCAACCAGATAAGATATGTGTACATGTGCCAAAAGCAAAGCACATTACATATATATAATACAAACATAAATATTTCACTAATGTAATTAAATGGATATATGTATTTCTTGGATGAAGTTACCATAAAGAAAATATCAGAATAAACTTAAGAGAACAATTATCAGCTCCCCTTCCTCTAGTATTCCGGATTAACTGTTGAATTCACCATTAACTATTTATTGGTAATATCTCTCATTGTTCAGAGGTTTTTCTTTTCTCATTTAATTTCATCAAAGTATATCTCAAGTTCCTTTGGGAGGATTTTCTGCAGCATTGTCCCCCACTTCTACTTGCTTAAACAGGCCAGTAGCAATACATCTTCAACAGGATGGGATTTTTCTCTCAAAAATGAGTCTCCAGTGGACTCTATGAAGCTAAGCAGAGGATTCTATCTATGCTTGAAACAAAACATTTCTTCATTAAAGAATAATAATATTCTTGAGATTGAATAGTTAATTCAGTATTGCCAAATTTGAAATTTGGACCCTCAGACAAAGATCTAGGTTGCAGATGTATTAAAGGCTCCCCTAAGAATACTGTTATAGTCACCATTTCAAAATTATGCACAGTTTATTCTCTTGGATTTTCACTTAATTTAACTTTTCCTTTTATTGATGCTTCAAGAAAAAGAATTATAGATAATCTCCACAAAGAAAAGTGCTTGCAGGATTGAGGGAAAAAAAATAACTAGTATATACTAAATGATATATTCAAATTGAATCCAATAAATTATTTACATGCTTGTCTCCTGTTAAATTATGAAATCCCCTAGGGTGGGAATCATACCTCATTCATCTTTACTTTTCCAATCTATTTATTTTTCCAGATTCAATGGAATCTGGTAAATACTATGTAAATGTTTGTGGATGAGTGGATGTACCCATTGATAGATGTATGGATGGATGAATGGGCAGCTATGGATGGACAAACAGACAAATGAACCAGGAAATGCATAATGTTCCCAACCATAAAATTGCTATCTGAACACTAGTGGAATAGTTTGCTAGACAATAGGAATTTAATTAGTGGTATTCTTATTCTTTAATTATAATTACATTGTAAAAAGAAAATCATTGTTGTTACTCTAATGCTATAAAGAATAAGACACAGACATGAACACACACATTACAATTCATATGTATACACTGAGATACAAATAATAACAAATTTTCAAGATAGATACATAAAAAGCCTTGGTAGGGAAGGTATGTAGTAAAAGATATTCCAAATTTATACTGTCTGTCAGTTTCTGCTGCTCTTGAGATTACCTATTATATCACAAAAACCTCTCTCCCTCTCTGTCTCCCTCTCTTTCTTTCTCTGTAAAATGCAGTAGTAGTGTTTGGAAGATTGGCAGGAGAATAAACCAAGACTGGCTTTGAGAATCATGACACCTCCGCTCTAGCTTTTATACAAGGAAGTCTAGAGTTTTCCAGGGAACCCTTTAGTTCATTTCAACCCTGATAACCTGAGCTGGAGTGATTAGTTGAGTTTCAAATTATTTAGGATGTGTAGAGAGAAAGCTTGTGAGATAAGAAAATGTGTGATTTTGGGAAACAATAAGAGTGACATAGCAAAAAAAAATACATTTTTCTTTAAAGAAAATTAGATTAGGTTCCAAGAGTTCAAAGTTGTATTCAAGCCCTTTTGATTCTTTCTCGATTAGTAATAGAGAAGCAATTTCTTAAGACACTTCTGAACTACAGTGCTCCCTAGCCTGAAACCTGAAGGTATCATTTATGGCAGTGTCCATGCTCTCTACTATACTTAAGACATTCTTTCCTAGAAGTTTCCATACCTCCAGGACCTGCAATAAGTAGCCAGTGTTTGATGGAGCAAAAGCAACACATTGCTGTTGATCCACCTTGGAAATGGGGACTGTTGCTGCTTTGTTACTCTGCCTAGTAATAAAACAAGCCAGTGTAGACATATGTTAGAAAGGAAAACTCTCCTTCTGCTAAAATTAGTAGCCACCTGCCCACTCCTCCATCACTGACCCTTGCTCAGTGGTCATTCTGTAGACGTGTAGCATCTATGTCCCCATGGAGCCTGTTAGAGATTCAGACTTTTCAGCCCCACCCAAGACCTGCTGAGATCACAGTTTTACAAGGTTTCCAGGTGATGTGTATGCACTTCAGAGCTTGAGAAGGAGGATATAAGTGACAAGGGAAGCTATCTGCAGAATCACCTTTCAACGGCTCCTTGGGTTCCTTCCGATGTTTCCAGCTGTGTTTCATCTAAGGCTATGCGCTCTGGGCCCACACACAGGTTCCTGTGTGCTCTACAAACGGGGAAATTGCTGTTTCCATGACTCTTTTATCCTTCATGCCAAAAGATAATCTCATTGTCTAGCTATAACTTGTTTCTCCTCATTTGTCTGCTGTGGATTTCTGTGATCACTTTGAAGGTGCCAAATAGAAAGAGAAAAGCTGAAAGGGATAAGACAATGGTTTTTGTGGATGCACAAATCCTGAGCTGTGAGAGGGGAGGCACATGGGTTATATCTAAATCTTCACATCAACTTTGCATCTTTTCATTCTGGACCAAAAGAACAGAGGATGCTTTCTGTCTACTCCTGCTTCCTGAGGTCCATCCACTCCAATGCAGTCATCCTTCCTCTTCCACACATGCTCATGGGCATGGACTTGCTCACTGTCATCCTTATTCTCTCCTCTCCCCCAGGGCTCTACCCCCTTCTCAAAGAATGTCTCTTGTTCTCACTGATTAAGTGCACATCAAAAAGAATGACAGATTTACAGGTTAAGAGTGATTTAGTGGAGTGCACTGCAGCCAAATTAATGCTGGCCATAATGTAGTTTACCTCATTAAACAATGCACACCAAGATCCTGTCTGCTGTAAAGCAATTGGTCTCTGAAGCCCAGTATTCATCTTCCAGGGTTGCTGGGAGATAATAAATGGGTAATATTCCAGTGATAATGGTAATGGAGTCACGGCTCAGAGCTAATATTATGGCAAAGTAGTAATTATTTCAACAGTAAACAAGGGGATGGTTGAGCTGCCGACAGAATTCAAGCCTGTTGAAATGGTTGAGTTAATTTGCTTGGAACTGGACCGAGAGAGTAGAATGGAGTTTTCCCCCACTGCCCCTGTGCTCCAAATCTCTCTCTGTCCTCTGATTTCCTCTGGCTACGGAGACACAGAGATTTTCAAGCTTCTGTTTGTCCTGCTATTGATTGATAGGGAATGACAGGAATGGTGGCTTCTGATCTTTCCCCACCAATTCTGGAAAAAAATGAATGACATTTGATCTATTTTGTCTCTTGCCCCAAGAAGGCCTCAGTTCAGGAGATTAAGAAGGACTTTATGAGGGTGTGAGAACATTAACACGTAAATTAGGCAACCATGGATCTTTATATGATGGGCCTCTCCAAATTTTACAGGTTCTACGACCCAAAGGCAGACACAGCAATGAACTTATTCTCAGGACAAAGCTTTAGTGTGTTGTCATTCTACAGGGAAACTGAAAGGTAATAGAAATTCTGGTCTACCACAAATTACAGAGATCTAAAAGGAATATTTTGAGATCAGATAATAAACTCTGGGTGGTAGAAAGCTCCCCCCAGTAATGAAGACCACTGAGTCTACCTCTTCTTAGGAGGAAAGTGAAGAGGAAAGTGGATACCAAGGTGAGAAGCCAAAGGGTAGTATCTATGTGAGCATTTTGTTATTTTGTAATATGATATGCCTGTGTTCTAGGTATTTATTGCTAACTAGTAAATTGCCCCAAAACAGAGACCCACAATAATGGTTATATTTCTTTGTTCTTAAATATAGAATTGACTGGGCTCAACCAGGCAGATCTCACTGGTTTAGCATGAGATTGGAGGTCAGATCATGCTGGAGCTGGGGTTCTTGTCAATGCTTCTTCACACACAGAGGCCAACAGCTGGCCATGGGGATTTGGGCATAGGGATCTGGGCCCCTGGCATTTTCCTCTCAAGAGTCTCTACACGTGGTCTCTTCATGAGTCTCTGCATCACTAAATTTCCAAAACCTCCTGGTAAGTGGAAGAAGTCGGCACAAGCTACATGACTTTTTATCACCTACCTTGGACATCACACACCCTGGCTATTTATTACCACGTTTCATTTATTACAGGGCAATCATTAAAGCCAGCTCATAGTTTGTGAAAAAGGATCAGACTGCAGGAAATGGGAGGAATCTCAAAAAACTCTTGGTCATTTTAACACTAGCACAGCCTGATGACCCAGGTGACTTGTTCTCTGCCTTTCCATAGCAGCATGGTGGTTTCACTGTCCCCAATGTCAATTCAAATTCTCTTCTCTGCTCTATTCATCCCTAAATTGAATCAAGCAGAGAAAAGGCTCCCCATTACTTCATCATAATAACACAAGTAATCAACATTGCTGTTGATAATTAAATGCTCCTTTATGCCTATAGCTGACATAGAATAATTATACAGTCCTGCTTTTAGAGATATATATTATCCCCAGTTTACAAATAAACAAACAGCATGACAAATGTTAAGCAGAAACCCTAAGCTGTTTGAATCCACAACTCTTTCTACTGTGCTGTTTCTCTTATAAGTAAAATTAGTTCCTATAGACACCATAAGGACTATTGAAAAATAGCTACAACAGTTATTACTCAGTGACTTTGGTTTCAATGTTTTTATCTGTGAAATGGAGATTATAATAGTACTTACCTCATTATGAAGATTAAATGTGATCATAGATGTAGAGCACTTTGCACAGACTTGGCAGAGAATAAATCCTCAAGAAAAGTTAGCTAATGGTGCTTTTTAATAACTTCAATGAGAACAAAATCACTTTCCAAGCATAGGTTTTATTTTGTAAACAGCCATTTGGATTAAAGACTTGAGAATTAGATGAGAGTGATAAAATTATATTATGTATATGTCAAAAAACTTTGATGGCTGATTTTTTAAAGCTAGCTCCAAGACATTTCCACAAGATGTATTTCAAAGAGTTTCTCAGTAATGGTAGCATCAGTGACTACTGGGTGTATCACTAAGTAGTTCTGATATTTGTCAAAAACACCATATTGCTCAAATAGACTATATATGCAAAGGTGCATATTCATTAGTTGTTAACTTTCGCAGATAATTCACTTTTTAAAAAACTCTAATGCTGGGGTAATAAAAAAGCCTATATAGAATTTTATGGAAGTGTTTTGAAAAATTCATCCAAAACCTCTGTCAAATGTTGATTTCTCTAATAGGGCGGCCTCTGAGCTACATGTGGCTCATCATAATTTACCTTAGCTAATTAATAAAAGGGTCTCATAATCAGGTGCAAAAATTCTTAAGTGAAAAAATGGGGATGGAAAGGTAAGAAAATACTGAAACAGGACAAATCCTTTTGGTATTTTTTCCTATTCCAGTTGTACCAAAAGTACTAAATTCTAAGCATCTACTAATTCTAAAACATCACCATCTTTCAATCTAGTTTAACTACAACATAAGAGGAAGAACAGTCTAGAAGGTAGAGATGCCTGGTAACTAAACACACACATGTAGGCACAGTGCACACACACAGTTCTCTGTGTGTTTGAGAACATACCCTCCTTCCTGTTCAGGCATCATAGAAAGGCGTCATCATTTCTCATCTCCCCAGAGGTCTGGAAGATGATTCATATGGTGTTTGAGGAAGATGGCAGCAGAGATGATTATTTCTGCTTGGAAAAATTCATGTGGATTGACTTTATAATCCAGCCTTTGATCCAGAAATTACTCCATCGACCACAACTAGGGAATATCACAGCTCTGACTTTTGCCAAGACAGAGCCTTAAGAAGATATGGAGTGCTATGAATCACAGAGCATGGGATAGTTGAATTAATGAATTCAAGATCTGTACCAAAGTCAGAATAAGATATAATATACTTTCTGGTAGTTCACTAACACATTAGACTTCCTTAATTCAAAGTCTACTCTGTTCCAAGCCAATCTTACAGGAATTTAAAATGGAAAAAAAATCTATTTCTAAAGGTTAAGTTTATGACTATAAGATTGTTGCAAATATATTATACATTTTAAAACAGAAAAGCTATGAAGAAGCATATAAATGACATCTGTACTTCCAACAGTTAGCAATAACTACTAATTAATTTTTTATGTAAAAATTGAAACTCGTTATTAAAAGTGAGTGACAAGATTTCAAATCTATCTCAATAGAAAAGAAATTTTTATGACAGAATTATCCTTTTTCTCTAGCTGGCCAAATTATTATTATAATAATGTGTAAAGTATTTTTGAAGCTGTGAAATCATAATAATGGGATTCTGAAAGAATATTCATCTAGAAGATAACTGAGAGATTTTTTAAAAATGTACTCAATTAGGAAGAGCTCTGGCCAAGATGTTTCAGTAAACTTGAGACCTGCCACCTCTGCTACACAAATAAACTTTGTGCTACAAATGTATTTCAGACAGATACAGGGAGGAGGACAGAAAAAGTGAGGTAGGTACTAGTGATGGTCAAACATAGGTTTGCAACCAGAAGGGTTAAGGAATCTACAATTCCATGTTTTGGAGCAGATGCATGCAAATGTGCTCTTCTAAGAAGTCGGTGCCCACATTGAAGGTTACAGTGAAGGCAGGTTCAGATGCAAAACCATGACATGCTGTAAGCCCCAGAGCTCCAAAACTAAAACAGCATCAACAATTTCAACCCTGGCTATGGTTTACATGTGCCTCTACAAAGTTCATGTGCTGGAACTTTGATTTCTGCAAGTGAAAGTGTTGGGAGGTAGGGCCTACTGGGAGGTCTCTGAGTCAAGAGGAAGGAGCTCTCATGAATATATTGATGCTTTACTTGAAAGGGGAGTTTAGTTATGACAAAAGCTGGTTGTTTAAAAGTGAGTTCATGCATGGTGAGAGATAAAGGCTTTATTTCGTTTTCTTACATGTGGCTTTCCATTTTTCTCAGTGCCATTTGTTGAATAGGCTATCTTTTCTCCAGTGAATGCTATTGGTGCCTTTGTCTGATATGAGATACCTGTATTTACATGGGTTTGTCTCTGTGTCTGCTATTCTGTACCATTGGTCTACGTGTCTGTTTTGGTGCCAATACTGGGCTGTTTTTATTACTATAGTTCTGTAGTATAATTTGAGGTCTGGTATTGTGATGCCTCCTGCTTCACTTTTCTTGCTGATGATTGCTTTGACTATTCTGGATCTCTCATATTTCCAAATGAACTTCATGATTGCTTTTTCTAGTTCTGTGAAGAATGTCATTGGGATTTTAATAGAAATTGCATTAAATTTTTATAACACTTTTGGTAGTATGGCCATTTTGACAATATTAATTCTGCCCATCCAGAAGCATGAGAGGTCTTTCCATCTTCTAAGGTCTACTTCAATCTCTTTCTTTAGTATTCTGCAGTTTTCTTTTTAAAGGTCTTTCACCTCTTTTGATAGATTGATTCCCAAGTTTTTTAATTTTTTGAGGCAATTGTGAATGGGGTAGAGTTCTTTATTTCTCTTTCAGTGGATTCATTAACAATGATGATGCTTTTGATTTATGTGTATTGATTTTATATCCTGCTATTTTGCTGAATTCATGTGTTAATTCTAGAAGTTTTTGGTGGAATTTTTTGAATCTTCTAAATATAGAATCATGTCATTGGAAAATAGTGGTAGATTGAAGTTCTTCTTTACCTATTTGTATACCTTTAATTTAATTCTTCTAATTGCTGTGGCTAGAAATTCAAGGACAACATTAAATAAAAGTGGTGAAACATGCACTTCAGATAGAGCACTAATCTCCATAATTTATAAAGAACTCAAATAACTTTACATCAAAAATACATGTAGCCCAATCAATAAATGGGCTAAGGAACTGAGCAGACACTTCACAGAAGATATACAAGTGTTTAACAGATATATGAAAAAATGATCAACTTCTCTAATAATTAGAGAAATGCAAATTAAAACTATCATAAGATTTCATCTCACTCCAATTAGAATGGTTACTATCAAGAATACAAGCAACAATAAGTGTTGGTGAGGATGTGGGGAAAAAGGTACACATATATTGCTGGTGGGGTTGCAAAGTGGTACAGCCACTCTGAAAAGCAGTATGAAAATTCCTCAGAAAACTTGGAAAGGACCCACCATTTGACCCAGCCATCCCACTCCTCAGTTTATATCCAAAGGACTTAAAATCAGCATACCACATCAATGTTCACAGCAGCTCAATTCACAATAGCTAGTTTGTGGAACACACCTAGATGCCTTTCAATAGATGAATGGATAAATAAACTGTGGTATATAAACACAATGGAATATTATTCAGCCATGAAGAAGAATAAACTTATGACATTGTAGGTAACAGGATGGAGGTAGAGAAAATCATGTGAATCAAGTGAAATAAGCCAATCCCCCAAAACCAGAGGCTGAATGTTTTTTTCTGATAAGCGGATGCTGATACATGACTGAAGGGGAAGGGGTAAGGGAAAAATGGAGGAACATTGGATTGTGTAGAGGGGAGGGAGTGGTGAGGGAAAGGAAAGATAGTGAAATGAGACAGACATCATTACCCTGTGTATATGTATGATTACATGAATGATGTGACTCTACATCATGTACAACTAAGAAATGAAAAGTTTTTGTACAATGAATCAAAATGTGTTCTGCTGTCCTGTACAACTACATAGAACAAACAAAAAAGTAGAGAAGGAGGACATCTTGTCTTGTTCCACATTTTATAGGGAATGCTTTCAAGTTTTCTCCATTTAAAAATATGTTGCCCTTGGGTTTAGAATATAGGGTTTTTACGATGTTGAGGTATGTTTTTACTATCCTTAGTTTTTCTAGCATTTTGAACATGAAAGGGTGCTGTATTTTGTCCAATGCTTTTTCTGCATCTATTGAGATGATCATGATTCTTGTTTTTAAATCTACTGATATGATGAATTGAACTCTATGTTTATAGTTTTCCATATGTTGAACCAACCCTACATCCCTGGAATGAACCCCAGTTGAATCATGGTGCACTATCTTTTTAATATATTTTTGTATGCAATTTGCTAGAATTTTATTGAGAATTTTTGCTTCTATATTCATCAGGTTTATTAGTCTGAAATTTCCTTTCTTTAATGTGTCTTTGTCTGTTTTTGGTATCAGGGTGACATTAGCCTCCTAGAATGAGTTTAGAAGGGTTCCTTCCTTTTCTATTTCATGGAATAATTTGAGGAATATAGGTGTTAATTCCTGTTTGAATGTCATGTAGAATTTGGTTGAGAATCCATCTGGTCCTGGACTTTTCTGAATTGGTAGACTTTTGATGGTGTTTTCTATTTTATTACTTGAAATTGTTCTATTTAAATCATGTATGACCTCCTGATTCAGTTTAGATAGGACATATGTAGCTAGAAATTTGTCAATGTCTTAAATATTTTCTGTTTTATTGGAGTATGAACTTTCAAAATAATTTCTAATTATATTCTGTATTTCAGTTGTGTCCATTTTGATATCAAGACACAGTGGATCAAAGACTTAGGCACTAGAACATAGACCCTGCGACTACTAGAAGAAAAAGTAGGCCCAAATCATCACCATATTGGCCTATGATCTGACTTCCTTAATAAGACCCCTAAAGTGCAAGAAGTTAAATCAAGAATCAATAAATGGAAAGGACTCAACTAAAAAACTTCTTCTCAGCAAGAGAAACAATCAATAATGTGACGAGAGAGCCTACAGTTTGGGACAAAATCTTTACCAAATGCACCTCAGATAAAGCATTAATCTCTAGGATTTATAAAGAATCAAAAAACTTAACACCAAAAAACCAAATAACCTGATTAATAAACATACCAAGGAACTGAACAGACACTTCACAGAAGAAGATATACAATCCATCAACAAATATATGAACAATATGTTGACCATCTCTAGCAATTACAGAAATGCAAATCAAAACTACTCTAAGATTTCATCTCACTCCAGTCAGAATGGCAATTATCAAGAATACAAGCAAAAATAAATGTTGGTAAGGATGTGAGGAAAAAGGTACACTCATACATTGTTGGTGGGAATGCAAAATGATGCGGTTATTGTGGAAAATAGTATGGAGATTCCTCAGAAAACCTGGAATGGAACCACCATTTGATCCAGTTATCCAGTTCCTCAGTTTATACCCAAAGGACTTAAAATCAGCCTACTACAATGAAGCAGCCACATCAATGTTTATAGCAGATCAATTCACAATAGCTAAACTATGGAACCAACCTAGATGTCCTTCAACAGATGAATGGATAAAGAAAAATATGATATATATATATCATATTTTATTATAGATAATATCATGCTATTATAGATAATATCATGCTAAGTGAAATAAGCCAAACCCAATAAACCAAAGGCTGAATGTTTTCTCTGATATGTGGAGGCTATTGAACAATAAGGGGGAGGGGAATAGGGAAGAATATGGTTACTTTATATTGGGTAGAGGGGAGTGAAGGGAGGGGAAGGGATATAGGGGTAGGAATGATATTAGAGTGAAACAGACATTATTACCTCATGTACATATATGACTGCATGACCAGTGTGATCCTACAACATGTATAATCAGAAAAATGAGATTATACTCCATTTATGTATGATCTATCAAAATGTATAGATGCATTCAATTGTCATGAACAACAAATTAGAACAAGTAAAAAATATTTTCAAAAAGTCAAAGTGAGTTCAGTTTCCTAGGCTAGTCTCTTGCTTCTGGAATGTCCTGCTATGTGATCTCTCCCACTTTTCCATCAACGCTCTGAAGCAACAGGAGACCCTCACTCAATGCAGCTGCCTAAACTTGAAATTCCCTGCTTCTAGAACCAGATGCCAAATAAGTTCTTTCTTTGATAAATGACTGAATCTCAACTAATCTTTTACAGAAACAGACAACAATTGAAGACAACATCCAAACACCATTTCTCATGGGTAGAATGAGAATGAATGACAGACCAATGAGAAGGTTTTAAGCTGACAAGATCAAAGACTCACGGTGAGCATTGGGTTTTCATTTACCCACAGACAAATGTACCTCAAAAAATAATAATAATAAAACATTTGAAGCATAAACTAGTTTGAAAATCAAGGTGCCACATCACATTTGATTTGTGAGCCAGGGAACACCCTTGGGCGTGGCAGGGAGCCACTGCTACAAAGACACAGAAATGGACATCGTTTGAATTTATATGAGAACTATCATGATTGCAACTTCACAGAGTGATGAGAAAGAGCACTGAGAAAGAAAATTTGGATAAAAGTTCGCAATTTTAATAATAGCCGTAAGGACTATCAGGAGTCAACCTTCGTGAAATGCAAGGGTTTTCTAACTTCTTTGAAGGACCATATGATAAGTATTGTAGGCTTTCAGACACACATTATAAGACAAAAGCCAAAAATGAAAGTGACTGAGTTCTAATACTACTTAACTTATGAACAATAATGGTCAAATTTCAAATAATTCTCACAGATCATGAAATATTATCATGCTTTAATTATTTTCCCACTCTCTAAAAGTATAAAATTTGTTCTTAGCTCACAGGCTGTTTGAACAAGCTAGCCTGTGGCCACCTGCATTAGTTGGCCAACCCCTAGTGTCCTGAGATAAGGCAGCCAGAGTCAGCTCAGGCTTTGAGATACTTGAATGCTTTGGCTATCAAAGCTCCTGACAAGATTATAAAACTAGTACCAAACCAAATGTTCCTTTTGTCCTGTGATTTCCCTTTTGATTTCTGTACTGCACAGTTGTGTCCCAGTGTTCTGATCTTTTTAAACGAGTTCCAGATTCAACTTGCCTCACTTACTTGGACGACATCCTATGTAGCATTTGTGAAATGCTTAGGTGAACTTTCAAATTAATTGCACTGTGTAAATAAATGTAAGACTTAACGCAAGATAATGAGAACAAATGATAATTGCAGTTGTTATAACAACGGTCATAAACACTGGTTACATTATTTGCTTTTGGAGTTTGTGTTGCAAAAATGCAAAAACATCTTTGTCTTGGAAGATTGCTTTAAAGTGGGATCACATCTCTCCTCTCTCCCTCTGAGACTTTCTTGGCACTGCCCCAGAGGATATGCATGATTAATAGAGAACTTTTAATAAAGGACAATGTGCATAATGTCTTTGTGTTTACAAAGTACCTGCAATGTATTGTTGCTGATCTTCATATTCTGATTCTATTTTACAGATGAGGTAACAGAATTTCAGAGAAGTTAATTGGTTTGTTGAGGGTCACCCACTTAGTAATTGGCAGAGCAAAGAGTCAAACCACATGTTCTGACCAAAGTGCTCTTCATGTTCCTGTATTCCCTGCCTGTTCTTTGAACATTACGTGTGAACTGGGATGTTAGGTTAAAGGTTTTCTTTTCCCAAGTGTAGACCACAGAGGAGCAAGCAGCATTAATGGCTTGTCAGTGACTTGTCCTGTTCCACCAATGTGCCTTGGTCTGAGTTTCATTAATGAATACAAGATGATCAGTTGCCCCTTTCCCAGCACACTTGTTACTTTCTTATCTACTTTTCTTATTTCCCTCTAATGTTTCCCAAAATGGAGTATATCATCAGATGGTGAAATAACTTACATTCCCCCCTTGGAGAACTTGGCAAGTGCCTCCTAGCTTTTATTCGCACAGTGGGAAGTTTATAGTCAATATGAATTGTAATAGCTCTGAAGGGCTGAATTCTGAGCCCTCTCCAGCTGTAGAACTCTCTGAGGCGAGACAGGGGTAGAGTGACAACAACTCAACGTGAAGTTTTTAATTCCCTTTTGTATCTAACGTGGATCTTGAAGTGGCACTGCTGTGAACCTCCTGGTTCTCTCGCTTTGCCTTCTAGTCACTCAGCAGCCATGTAGCCCAGGGAGGGTGGCAGGGAGGCCTTCTCCCACTGGGCTGCCCTATCGATTAGCTAGGCATAGAAGACAGTTTTCACTTGAAAAAGCACACGGAAACATCCTCAGAGCCCAAGTTCAAGTATCAGATGTGGACAGCAGCAGCTTGATATTGTCAAGGCCTGTGGACCGCACCAATCTTATTTTAAACTACTGTTTGTGTTGTTGGTGGTGATGATTTTTTTTAATTGTTTTTGCTTTTTAAATAGGAACAAGGAGGTTTTCTCTCAGGCTTTACATCTTGGCAAAGTTTTAGTACAGCTTATAACAATGAATGTAATATAGTTAGAACAGTGCTTACCAGAAATAACAAGACCATGCCTTAACTCAGGACTGGACCACTGCACCCCAGATAAAGTATCTTTTTATATTAGAAATAAGAATGGGTTTTAATGGGGCTATTTGTTTATTAAAAGTTGGAACAAGTATTACTTCCAGATGAATTCCAGTCACTTTATGCAATCTCCATTAAGCTTTTCTTTCTTTCCAAACCAGAAGCTGCTAGTTGTGTATTTCTCACTTTACCAGAAAAAATAAAGGGGATATTAAGATGACAACAAGCACCTGTGTGCTGTCTGTGTGCTGTCCTGTCAAGGTTCCAGGACCCACAGGTAGACTGAGGAGTGGTTGTGAACTGAACCATAGTGGAAATGAGACTCTGGGAAAGGCTATAGAATGGATGTGGCAGACCTCATACCAAGAGGTGATTTAACAACCAGATAAGGTAAATTCTGTTGATGAAATGGGGTGTTGTGGAAAGGCCTTGGAGTTAGACATTCACATCTTAACTTGCCCCATAAAATACTTTGTTCATTGTTACAAGTGGTATGTTCCTCTTTAACATTTAGATAAGACTTGTCAATGACAGGGATAGTTACAAAGTCTAATGTCCACTCTTCATATAATTTTTAATGTCACCACTCTGGTGGCATTAATTGAGTATTTATTTAATACCAGGCACATAGCATGTATTTTATGTGTTACCTCCTATAATCCCTATGGCAAGCCAAGAATGTGCTTTCGATCATGGATCTCACTTTATGAATGAGATGACTGAGATTCAGGGCAGGTGGCAAAGTATCCAATGTGACACTCCTTAGAAAGGGGCAATATCAGACCTCTGATCTTGAAGATCACAACATTATGCATCTGATTCAGCTCCAGGCTCCATCGATGCCCAGGAAAGACAGTATGCCAACCTCTATAGACACTGACCCAGGAGGCTAGGGTTCAATTACCAGCTCTACTTCTTACTCTGGAATGAACTTCAGGAAATTATTTAACATTTCCATGCTCCATTTTTCCTCATTTTTCAAATATGGATAATAACAGGATCTACCATGTAGGGCTATTCTAAAGATTAACTGTGCTGATACAGGTAAAGTGCTGGCATGTAATAACATGATAAGCCTTGGCACTGTTGTTTTTATCATCTTTATTAGCTTGACTGTCATATTCCACTTAGAGCACATCCCCCTCCCATCTCCTTATATTCAAATAGAAGATCCATCAATTCTTAGGCCCCAACTTTCTGCCTTAAAAGCTGTGTTTTTTAGAGGCCAGTGTCTGAGTAAATAATTGGTGTTCAATTATCATTTTCTAAAAACCAGCATGGAGAAAAATCTGAAATTAATCTTCTGTTGGGATTTCCCCAAACAGGTTACTTGCTCAAAGTAGCACAGTCTATAAGGGCTGTTGGAATGGAATAGACTACTGCTCTCCTGTACCGCAACAGATGTAAGTAGCTACTTTAATATTGGAATTTTGTGGCATAAAATAAAGAGAGCCAAAGAGGACAAATGATATGCCAAGACTTTCCATTTATTCCTTTTATCATTAATAGAGGTGACTGCTGGCAACATTCACTTTAGAAGCCTTAGCCAAGGTCCACCCAGAGCCAGACATGGGCCATAGAACTTGACATGATATACAGTAGGGAATTAAAAAAAAAGAAAAAATAACAGATTCTGAATCAATACACTATTATATGGCTGATGGGGAATCAAATGAAAATATGAAAGTATTTTAAAATTTGAAAGTGGTATAGAAATATAAATTACACTGATTCTAGCTGAAAGATATACTTTGGCTACTGCACAGTAGCTTGATTTTTGTTTTGATTATTAAACAGGAGAAGTAATGGGTTTAGAGTCTAGACCCTAGAATGAAATTGTCTGGTTAAATCTTGGTCACTTTACATACTCATGTGTACCTTTGAGCAAGTTACCTAAGTGAGCTCTCTGCCACAGTTCCCTCATCTGCAAATGAACAGTAATAAAATGTGCATCTTAAGACTCTCAAGAAAATTAAACAGGCAACACATGTGCAATACTTAGAACACGGACAAGCTACACTAAAAATGGTAGATTGGCTGCTATTTCTCTAATTATAGCTACTCACATCTTTAGGCCCAGAATCACTGGTTCCTAACTAAAGAATTCAAGCAAGCCAAACGATCCCAGAGTTGCTTACTACTGTCCTCTTGATAACAATAAAGTCGGGCTCCTATCAAGAGGTCCTTATAGCCATGACAACATGTGCAACACCACTCTACTGAGGATGTCATTGCCATGACAACACCTGAATGACCCAAATCAAGAGGCCTAGGAAAGTGCTGCAGTGAAGAGAAAAGATATATCAATACTGAGAGATGTGACCATTCAAGAGTAGAACGGGGACAGTGCAGAGGGGATGTGTGGTAGTAAAGCAAAGGAAGCAAAATGAAAACATTGTAGTCACTTTCATTAAGTTGAAGTTGCTCTGAATTCTCAAGAGCCATCGGTCCTGGGTAGGAAAGAGAAGGAGAGAGAGAGAGGGAAAGAGAGAGAGAGAGAAAGAGAGAAACAGCTCTTCGCAAATCCTCTCATATTTCAGGGATTTTCTGTCTCCAAAGAAAGGCATGCAGTTAAGGTAATGGGGACAGGAGAAGATGATTGTTAGGCCTTTGGAGAATAACATTTTGGATGAATAATCAGAAACACCTTCAAGCCAGGATTAGAAGGACAAGGTGTAGCAACAGGTCTTTCCTCTAGGTTGGTGAGCCCTCCCCACCTCTAACATTATTGTCTAAACACTGCAATTGACTGCTTCCTCCCCACCTGACCTAGACTTAGAGACATTGAGGCAGCTGGAATATTTGCAAAAATCCAGGGTATAGATTTGTACAGAGCTGAAGTGTTTATCCCAGATCCCAGACTCTCCAACCAGAATAGGGCTTGAGCTCTGCTTGTTCACATTGCTGGTGCACTTGGTTTGGCTTCCCTTTCTATCCCCTTTGCAGTTTCCTCTGGACAAGGAGATTACACTTGGGCAATCATTTTTGAGCCAAAGAGGATGTCTTCCCAAGGCTATCTTGGTTTCTGTTCTTGTTTTGAAGAAAGATGAATTATGACACAACTGGTGCAGGTGAGTAGCCCATCACAGAGAGAGGCCTTGGGTAATAAGAATTCTCACTATTTTCCTATGCCTCTTCTCATGAATAGTTTCACACTTCAAGCTAAGTTCCCATAAGTGCTGCAACTATAATTCCCCAGTGTCATTCTCATGAGAGTTAGCAGTGGATAGTCTCACCTCCTGACAAAGTACCTAGTGTCAGAGATAGTTGCATTAGCAATGTGGTGACTATGACTCCAAATTTGCAGAGTACCCAAAAGCCTCCAAGAAATTTGGGGGCTCACTTCACTGATGATCAAAATGTATCATTCACTCAAAATAGTTGAAGTCAATCTTGGTTAACTCTTATTTTGTCTGAAGAATATCTGAGAATCTGAAGAGAAGTAATTACACAGAAGTAATAGTCAATGAAGTGTCCAGGGATGTCAGACTGCAGATTGGGCTTTAGGAAAAACAAGTATCCTTCTCTGAATGCACATTTTCCTCCAACAATTGACCCCTTATTCTACTATAATTTAGAGCAAATCTTCTGAAAAGTTTATTACTCTCTCAACTTGTGCAGCCCCTTATCTCTTTTAATTAATAATTTATCCACTGTATTTCACCAGAACCATTCTTACCAATGTTTCCTAACTGAATTTTACCAATTCCCAATCTTTAGCTCCCTAGAATGCTAAACACACTTGTGTTATTAATTTTCCCTCCTTTTATGAAAACTTCTCCTTCATTTGGCTTACACATTTCTCTGTAATTTCTCTTGTCACTTTCTCACAATTATCTTTAATGGGTCCTTCTCTTTACCTGACACCAAATATTAGAATGCCACTGGGCTCAGAACACAGATCTCCAGCCTACACTCTGTGGGTGATCCCAGTCTCTGTCTCTGTATGTTGATGACTCCCATATTTGTTTTTCTATGACCTGTGCCCTTGTATTACCAACAACCTACTCAGTACTTCTACTTATAAATCCAACATAGCAAACTCCTTATTTCCACCTATAAGCCTGTTCCCCTTACAGTTCTTGATGGATAGAAATGAACATCTTACCACCACTTCAGGCCAAAATATGAGTCACACTTGATGCCTATCTCTTCTTCAAAACCTAGTCAGTCAATAACCAGTTTTAGTTCTACTTTCAGAATATATTCCAAATTAAACATAGTCTTATTATCTTTGATTATACCATGGAGTCCATACTATCATTTAAACCTTTACAAAAATTAATTGTACAAATTTATGGGGTACAGTGCCATAATTCAATACATGCATATGGTGCATAATGAACAAATCAAGGTAGTTACCACTTCCCTTTTGATAGTCTAAAGCATTTGGGTCCTGACTGGCATCTTGGTTGCTGCCCTTTCACCTCTTTCCCCCTCATATTTCTCTTCAATTAAAGTGATCCTTTTAAGTCTTTTCACTCTCCTACTTGAAACTCACTAGTTTTTCATTAGAACAATTTCCAAAGTTTTTAACATGGCTTTCAAGGCACTAGGATAACTGACTCCCAGCTCTCTCACAAAGGCAAACTGCATCAATGTCATCATTGTTATTTGGGTGCACCAAGCATATTCCTGAGCCATAGACCTGAAAACCACAGGATCCTCTCTCTGGAGTAACCTCATTCTACATGTTCTGCAACATCATGAAAAGACTAGGTCTATGTTATGGCTTTCAACATCCTCATAACTTGAGTACCACAGCCAATCATTCTTTACCCATTTCTGTTTTATTTTTCTCAATAACGCTGTATCTGCCTGACATTCAGATTCATATTTGTTCATTGAATATTTCTTAAACTCCCACAATGCAGCCTCACAGGGCCAAGGCTGTGTTCACCCCATGATCTGTGGTACCTAGATATGCACTGTCATAAGTACTCAGTAAATATCTGTTGAATAAAAGATGATTCATTCTGCCTATTTATCATATCTCAACTGTATTGTAGCATTTTTGTTCAATCTAGTAAATCTCTCTTTTCTTAAAAAAATGAGCCTGGAGTTGTTACGATTATTAACATGGATCAATACGTAGAAATAAATTAGAGATCACTTGTTCCCTCATATCCTACCTGTTGTAACATGGGAGAAAAGCCAGGTAGAGAACACCGGTCATAGAGACTACAACAACTAACATCAGTGAGGCGCAGTGTAACTGTCTCCCATTGGACACTAGTGGGATTAAATCCAACATGGCTCATCTCTCACTGTCAGGATGATCTCATGACACATAAGTCTCCCCTTTCATACCATCATCAATGCCCTGCAGCTCCTTCATTCCCATGGTGCAGGAGAATTCCTCCTCCTGACCAGCCTCTCTCTCCTCCCAACCTTCCACTATTGCTCCCTGTGTCCTCTGGAACACTACTACCTGAGCAAAATGCTCCCTTCAAGGCTGAATATTTCCTGAACTGTCATAATTAACTGAAATCCAGCTATTTCCCAGGGCTGTACTTCCACTGGAACTTTCTGGAAAAAGTGCCTGGTTGTTTGTTCTGGCATATAGAAACTGGGGTTCTGGCCCTCCTCAACCTGCAGGATCACTTGGAGGCCGTTGGTCTTTTGCACTTTTCTCAAATGCCTCATTCTTAGAAGCTCTGCTGCTAGCAGTGTCGCCTCTGTATCTCCTTTTCTGGTTCCCAATGACTGATTTCCCGACTTCCTTGTGATTCATTGAGGGCTTTGACAAGTGACTCACAGCAAGACTTGTCATGACCTTTCACATTACATGGGGTGACTGCAAAGTTCCCTATAATGATTTGTCAAAGAACTGCACTGTCAGCAACTTGGCCTCAACTTCTCCATGGGCCTTCTCTGACTCAGCTGTATGCTACATCATTGGTCTGAACTCCTTATTCTCTAGAACTTGATATCACTAACTAAGGAGTTACAATTTCTGACTTGAACCTTGTGTTTTACCAGCATGCACTTCAGGAACTCAATCTATCGCCTTAAGTTTGTTTTATCTACTCATTCAGTAAACAAATATTTATTGAATATATATGATTTGAGAGGCACCATGCTAAACACTGGTACACATGGTGGTAAGTGTGAATAAATGTTCTTCCTGCTCTTATGAAGCTTAGTGTCCTATGGGGGGCCAGACATTAAATAAATCCTCTGTAGCAATATGGCTTTCTTGATGATCCTCGAGCATGCCAGGTATGACTGATTCAGTGTCTTTGGTATTCAGTGTTCACCTGGTTAGGTTAGGAATAACACTGCTGAAACTACCCAAATATCTCTTCCCCCAGCTTTTATGGGGTGTCTTCTTAAATAATCCATTCCTTCCTATTCTATTTAAGACTTAACCTCCCAACATATACCAGATAATCTCTTTGCCTCTTATCCTGATTAACTGTTTCTGTGCGCTAAGGTTTACTTATCCATGGGTTATTTTCTGCCTCATCCACTAGAATATAATGTCTGAGGCCAGGGCTGTGGTCTGCTTTGCCCACCCATGTATCTCCAGTGTTTGGGAAAATTTTCTAGCACACTGTAGGTGCTCAATATAAATAATTGGATGAATAAATTAACTCATCAAAATTATTTCACCAAGGGTGTTTTCCTGGGGACAAAACCCACACCACTTCTCTGCTTATTTCCCTTTCTACAATGGTGTTTGATGCAATAAATAAATCAATGAAGGAGAAAGCCATTTGTCTTTCTGTATCATGCAGATGTCTGTCCAAAAGTCTTCAACCACAGTGACCCTGGTGAACCATTCCAAAAAGGGCAATGCAGTGATGCAAAGAATTCAGGGAGGGACATGAGCCTTTTGACCCACAGGTCAGTTAAACAAGAGTCCTGAATCTATTATGGAAGAGCCATAACATCCAAAGATACTACTTTTAACTCTGTGTCAGAAGCAAACAACGATTTGTTTCTTAAGATGAAGGGAGGGGTGAGCACAGAAGAATTATTCAATCTTGGAGAGGAGTTAGGGGCCAAGATGATTCTCCCAGGGAAGGAAGGGCTGCATCTCTTGGACTCTAAACTCCAAGGCAATGGACAGGTTGTGCTGAGCAATGGGGTGTAGAGAACCTGTGGGAGCTAGCCAAGGAGACTGGAAACTTGACTATAGAGGAACTAAATTGGTATTCTGCTCAATCTCTTCCAACTGTCCTGGATTTCGGGGGGAAAAGCATTTTACCTTGCTAGGAAGATGAAGTATGTTGAACACCACAAGGACGCATAGGGAAATTGAACAGTCAGATAATGTAAAACACATCTTGGAATCTGGCACTTTGTTTTCATGCTGAAAGCTATTTAAATACAAAACAGTCTAAAACTAACAATCAAAGCAGAAGACATACCATTGTGTGAGGGAATGATAGTATTTAACATGAGAAAAAAGAAATCAAGTCAGAGAGTTGCTGCATCAATCCAGTGGGCCTGGGCCTTCCAGGGGGAGGGGAGGAGACCAAGGAAACATGAAACTAGCACAGGCTTACACAGTTGGAGGAAGATGGGGAGGACAGACCATTTCTCCATGCTGGGACTGTCCTTCACTTGGAGGTATTCATCCCAAGATCTCCTGAAAGAACCCAAGGACATGGAGGAAGATGAAGTACTGAGATTAAGCAGGAAGCCCCACCTGGAGTACAGGGTAGAAAAGTGTTGAGAAGGGTTTTGGAAGAATACTATAAGAAAGTGGACAACCCAGAGACCATAGGCCTTGGACTTGTAATATGTCTGAAATCAGAGGACAGAAATGCCTCAGAGATCTAAAAGAAGCATTGAACCAGAAATCAAGGAGGAAAACATGCATATTAAGCATTTGCATTTGAGAGTCAAAAGACTTGGACTTGAATTTTGCCTTGGCCATTTAATATTTGTGGGTAAATTTCCCTTTAACTTTTCCATGTCTTTCACTCTCAAATAAAATTAGTGCTTATTTATAAGGAAATTTGTGAGAATTAAGTGACGTATTTCATGTAAAACAAGTGTCCAGTATATGGCACATACCATGCTGCAGTGGTTGTCAAACATGCACCATATAGCAGTGGTTCTCAAACTTGAGCATGCATCATCACAATCTTAGGGTTTGGATTAAGTAGGTCTGAGGTATGAACTAGGGAATGCCACTGCTGATCCATGGACCACTCTTTGAGAAACATACTATATAATACAGTGGTTAAGTGCATGCATCCTGCAGACAGACTGTCTGGAGGTGTATTTCAATACTGCAACTTGGAACTGTGTGACCTTGGCCCATTTTCCTGACCTCCCTAAGTCTCATTTAAATGAGAAAATGCAATAAGTTACCATTTTGGTAGAATATGCTGATAAATCAATGTTCAGAAGCGTGTAAATGTTCAGAAGAGTGACTAGCACATTTTTAGTGGCTGTGAACTGTTAGCCATTGTCATTATTGAAAGATAGAGACTCTGGTTGTTACTTAAACTCTAGGGTAAATGTAGTTATCAGAGATCGAGACACGACTCAGGATTCAGAACTAGATATAGTTATTCCCCTTTATTTACAGGGGATACATTCGAAGACCCCCAGGGGATGTCTGAAACCACAGGAAACTGAACACTAAACCATATACCAACCCCTCCACACAAACACAAACACACACTGTTTTCCCTATACATACACACCTATGATAATGTTGTAATGCTTAATTTATAATTTAGGTATAGTAAGAGATTAACGATAGTAACAACACAAAACAATTTTAACAATAAACTGCAATACAAGTTATTTGAGTGTGGTCTCCTCTCTCTCTCTTTCTCTCTGTCTCTCTCAAAATATCATGTGAACTCATGTTCTTAGTAATGATGTGAGATGATGCAATGCATATGTGACAGGGTGGAGTGAAGTAAATGATATGGTCATTTTCATGTGGCATTTGGCAATTATTGACCTTCTTACACACACACAGCACTATGATGCCTCAATAGCCAATCTGATAACCCAGATGTCTATTAAATGTCTAACAGGCAGATAGCATTTATGTGGATATGCTGGACACAAGGATGGCTCATGTCTCAGGTGGGATAGAACAAGAGAATGTAAGATTTCATCATACTATTCAGAATGACACACAACTTAAAATAACTGTTTCTGGAATGTTTCATTTAATATTTTTGGACCACAGTTGAATTCAGTTAACTAAACTTCAGAAAGGGAGAAAACCGATAAGGGAAGACCACTGCAGAAATTCAGAAATCTCTACCCAAATCTTAATGACAAGGACATATGCAATGAAACTCTCCAGCATGGTTGGCAGTTCTTAGTGGATCCCAGACATGGAAATGCCCAGAAGCCTTGAGCTGATGTGTGGAGTGTGATGTCGAGGTTATTCTGATTGTGGTGGACAGTGAAAGACCCTGCTGAGACCCTTCTCATACTCCCAATTGGTGCCAATGGCTGTTTTCTCAGGGATGATGTCTACTACCTTGTAGGGCTGCCACTTTAACCAGACTGTGCATCTTACAGAGTCATAGATGATTAGCATCTTCAGAAATGAGGATTCACTCTCCTTGTTTTATCTCTCTCTCTCTCTCTCTCTCTCTCTCTCTCTGTCTCTCTCTCTCTTTCCTTTTTGTTCCATCAAAACAGTTCTGCATAGTAACGGTCACCAAGCACCAGCATAAATAGCCCAAGACTCAGGAGAGCATGAGGGAGAATGCTGTTAGCAATGTCCGCATTCAGCAGACATCTGATTCTACAACATTTTTCAAGGGTTTTGAAGTAATTGGGTAAAACCACAAACAGTGTCTGTGGTATGCACTCCTGCCCTTGGTCTCTAGACTGAGGCTTGATTTCATATATTCTCAATTCAGGCATATTGAACTCATTAATTTCTCCACTAGTCTTTTTATGATTTCCCCTTCTTTGAAGTAGGAAGTTGCACAGTTATAAGATTGCTTTTAACCAGATCATAAATATTAAAGTTACAAAACCCCTTATTGATACTGGCAAATTTTATCCTAACTGTGTCTATCTAGCTGTAATTTTACAGTTAAAAAGATGTACAGAGTTAAAAATTGATATATAAATGTCTCCCTCCACATTTTTCTTTCCCACCTTCATCTGTATATATTTAAACAAATTATTTGAAGAGTTCCTAGATCATTTTTCCCCACACTTCAGGTTGTACTACTTTTTCAAAAAACATTTTTATCATAATAAACAGCTCTTTCTGTTTAAGTTGGTCCTTATACCATATGCTCCATGCTACTCTGAACAGGAGGTCTGACACTTTCCACTATGATGCAATTATGTTTTTTCTTCAACTATCAATGACCAATGTAATGCCTTTTGTGATAACAATTATTCAGTCTTCCTGGGGTAGCTACTTGGGGTACTCTGGGAATTTTAATTAAGCACCTATGTTAATTAGAAAGTGGTGGGGGTGAAGAAAGTGCTGATTAAGCACCTTTGAACATCTATTTGTTCTGGCAATTAACCATGTTAGGTGTTTTAAAGATTCAGCCTTTTCAGAGAAAAGCATCTAAATTTCCTTCCCTTTTGTTCTTGTCTCATGAGTGGAAGAAAAGAGGAAGGAGATGGTTAAGGCACAGAAGCTCACGTTATGGGACTCTACAATGAGTTACAGTGAAGCCAAACACTTTACATTGGTTAACCAGTTCAACCCTCATCATATCCATATTGAGAACATGTTGTTATTCACATTTCACAAAGGAAATTCCAGATTCCAAGGCTTGGTTCCAGGTACAGGTTAGTGGCAAGGAGCAGGACCTTTCCTTATCAATTCTTTTGATTGGTTTAGAACCATGAGATAATCAACCACTAGAAATGATGCAAAGGAATGAAGCTCCTGGATCTTACTCTTTACTCACTAAATTTGATTTTGTTTTAAATTATGAACCAGAAAGTCTATATCTACTGTACTGGATACTGACTGCCTCTTTCACTTTCAGGGTCTGTGAATAACTGGCAGGCCCGGTCCTGGGGTTTAAACAAAATGGCACAATAGATGTTTCTGAACCTCATGATCACTTAGGCAACTGGGAGAACCGCTCACCTGTGCATAACAGCAAGGAGTACCATAATTGGAAAAGTGTGTTAAATGCTATGGGATCTCAAGTAAAGGGGAGACTCAATGTGACTGAAGAGAGACATCAGAGGTTTCAAACTGGTAGCAACATCTTAAAACAGGAGTAGAAGTCTACCCACAAGGAGTGGGAGAAAGATTGAAAGAAAACAAATGATGTGTGCCAATGTGAGGACACCCAGCTTGTGGGGAATGTCAGATTGTTAGGGTGACAGTGGTGTGTAGTGCTAATGGGGGTCGGACTCGATCTTGAAATCTCTAAGTACTGCAGCAAGAAGCAATAATGCAAGTAATGAAGAAGTTCATCTTCAGAGAGAATGATCACCACACTTGCAGGAACAACCTTAAGAGTAGTAGTGGGTGGGAATTCGAGTTCAGCTGGACCTATCTTCAAAGCACAGCTCTTTCAGACAGATCTCCATCTTCTATCATAGTCATTGTGGTTAGTCAGACTTCAGACAAAGGCCAGACACTCCATGAAGCTCACAACTGCTCAGTGCTGAGCAGTGCTGAGAAGAACTCACAAGATGGGTAATTCACACTTGCACTCAGGAAGCATATACACAGAGCAGATATCCTGGATGTTCCCCATATCCACCTCTAGGATGAAAGTACATTGAAAAAAGGCTCCTTCTTACTACTCCCCTGGATTCAGATAATCCAGCAGAAGACATGGGTACCTGGCAGTTCTTAGCAGATCCCCTAAGAAGGAAGCCTATCCTAACAAGTAACAAAAAGACTAAAATCCGAAGTCCTCCCTTCCCTCTCTGAGTGCAGTTTCTCAGAGATATAGTCTATTTTCTGGTTTTGTTGCAGAGCCATGACTGGAGAGTTAATCACTGAATCCCTTTGGGTCACTGCAGAGAAGATTTACAGCCTATATTGATTAATGACAGGATAACCCTACCAAAGAGATATTCCAAGAGTTGTCCAGAATTGGCATAGATACATCTCTCATGGCTCTCTCTCTGTTTCTCTCTAGCCTTCTCCTGCTGGGTGGGAGCCATCTGTGGACAAGGTGATGCCTTTAGCTCCATTTTATCCTCCTCCCCTTCCCACCCCCAGCTCCTCTCTGCTGGGGAAGTTTTGCTCATCTGCCATCCTAATGATCTCTGTGCCACACGGGGCCCCTGATACTGGTGCTGACAGGCTGCTCATTAGTGCCAGGGTGCTGCAGTCAGCCCATGGCATGCCAGAGCTCTGTTCCTGATGCTTTTTCACAGAGCTGTCACTGGAGTCATGGTGCCTGCCAGCTCTGGTCGAACTCAAGCTGTGATACCTCCAGTGCCAATTAGTGTTTCAGTGTCCTGCTTGGCTGGGGAGAAGGCCTGGTCAGTGTGAACAAATAGGAAAATGGGTGGTCTTTGGCCATGTAAGGGCACTGAGAGTCAGGGAAGGGGAAGGACTCAGGGATTGGGCAAGGGGAAACACCCTGTCCAAGGGTCACTTTTTCCTTAACATCTTGGTTCCTTTTAAAATTCAAGGAAACAAGGGAAAGACTACCAACTACCCACTGGGCTTCTTCAAGTAGAGCAGGTGAACCAACGGAAGGGAAGAAAGAGACTTGACTGCTTGGAACATATGGTGAGGTGGGGATACAAAGGGCATGCATAAGTATCCACTTCATGCTCTGTGAAGAGAAAGTTTTCCACATTTAAAGAGTTGATTTGGAGCCCAGTGGATACATAGTTCTCTCTAATTCTTCTTGAAGGGACTTTATGTGCCATGGTGACAAACTTTCTATCCCTAATCCTCCTCTGTTTACACAGTAGGAGGGAGAGATGGGGATAGGGAAAAGCAAGAGTGGGGATTAAAATAGTATTTTTTCTTCTACTAATTTTTTTTTCTATTCTTCACCCATAAGAAGCAGCAAATTGTCAAAAACATTTGCACTAACCTTTCCTTTCAATATCTAGGATTCCTTTAGAAAACCATTGGTTGGAATCCACCAAAGGAGGGTGGAAACTTTAAGTCAATTGAAAGATCAGGTAACTCTCCCAGAAGAGACAGAGGAAAAATATTTCTAAGAAAAGAGATGATAATAGGGCAGAGAGGAGAGCAGAAAGACATTCACAGAAAACAAAACCAGTCGTGAACCTTCTCTACTCCTGCAAAAATGAACTTGCAGAGAAGTCTCTCCTTCAAGAAGAAGTTGAGCCCTACCGTACCTGGTTCCCTTCTGAGCAATTCAGGAAGGGCTTGGAGAGCCTGTGAAGACCAGAAAAAGAAAATGTCCTGGAGACTCGCCAGAGAGTTTTAGCAGGAAACACAGGAGGTCTCCACTGCAAATATCAAAGTAGAGGAGAATTCCTCAAGGATCAGAATCTTTACTTGGGGAGAACAGGCATGCTGCTTTGAGACACTGGAAAATATCATGGCTTATTATCTGAATCAACAACTATTTCTTGAATGCTTTCTAGGAGCCTTGCATTGTGCTAGAAGGTGAAAAATTCAAGATAAGTGAGCAATAGGCCCTGATCTCAAAGATCTCATGAGACAAGGTGATGCAAATGATTCAGAAATAAAAGCTTCTCTGTAAACAGCTCCTGGCATCGTCCCCAATTCCCCATGTGTTAGTCAACTTTTTGCCACAGTGACCAAAATACCTGACAACAAGAGGAGGAAGAAAAGTTTACTTTGGGTTCATTGGTATCAGAGGTTTCAGTTCATGATCAGCCAATTTCATTGCTCTGGACCTGAGGTGAGGAAGAACATAACATTCCACCCCTGACTCTCCTTGTGTCCATCAACAATGAAAAATGTATTCAGTTCACCTTCAAGAGTCCCTATGGTCTTAAGTGTTCCACCACTGTTCAAAAGTTCAAGTCCAAAGTCTCCTCTGAAAATCAAGGCAAACTCTTGGGTGTGCATCCCTGTATACATCTAAAGCAAGTTGCACACATGCAATATACAATGACAGAGTGAACACCTGATTAATGCCTTGCTGTGAATGTCCTTTAGGCAGCCTAACAGAGGTTATGGAGGCCAATTATTATTTTGATGAGAGAGAGGTGAAGGTACCTGTACTGCAAAGGGAGATCCATCTAGCCACTTAGTGATTCCTGATTCTAAATGTCTGAGCTACTCTAGGTTAGTGATTGGATTCACTCCTTCATCTGAGCTTCATCATGTGCTCCCAAGAATGTGACAATATAGGAATCTAAGGTTTTTCTTAAAGCTCTTACAACCCCAAAGAAACTGGTGACAGGGTTTGCGGAATTTTTTCTTATGGAAAGTGAGGTCCTGCATTGCAAGTTTTAGGACACTTTGAAAAAGATCATATTTATGTTTACTCAGAAAAGACAGAAGAATAATGCAGTATATTAAGGGCATTCTAGAACAAATATAAAGCCTTGAGTTTAAGGGCTGTGCTAAAATACATCCGTGCATAGCCAAAGATAAAAGACAAAGAACAGAGTCCTGAATGAGAACACAGTCCTGAATGAGAAATGCATCTAAAGTATTCAGCGCTTCCTCCAGGGTGCCTCTGTGCCTGGAGCCTCATGCTGACACAGGAACTTGGACTTGGAGCCAGTAAAACCCTATGCAGATTCAGATGGCTCTTTTTTGTGAGAACATTGATATGGGGGGTTTTCTCCTGAAAAGACAGAGACCCACACAGGTGAAAACAACATCTGCATACCTCAAAACAGATGTTTCAGGTAAGACACACATCTTTAAAAAGTTAGTGTACTTTTCTCCTTGAACTCGAGGAGTAAAAAGTCCATGAGAAAAACAAAAAAGACATAACAAATGACAGAAATACCTACTTATTATAATCAATGGCATTTCAAGAGGTAGCTTGAGAGGACCTACCCGCCTCTCCATGCTGCTATGAACATTTTCTCCATCTGATAGAAAGGCCTAGGCTAGGCCTCTTGACCTCCTTTCCCAGCAGATGTTCACTGCTAAGACTCCCTACATCAAATGCATGACCTACTACTGAAATAGTGGCTAACATTTCTGTATTCCTTTTTCCACACAAAAGGTACTTTAAACTAGAAATACTCATTCTAAAGAGGTTATGAGTTTTTTACAAGCAGCACCATGTGAGTTATGATGGATGAAACCAGGATTTTTTCAGAAATGTATATAACAAATAGGTCAGTCTGGAGGGAAAACATTCAATGAAGTCATCAGGGGTTCCCAACCAGCTAGTCATTCTGGGATTTAATGTGTGTGTATAAATGATCTTGTCTGAACCTGATTGACCTTCACAAAATGGGACAAAAGATGACAATAACTCTCTGCCTTTGCAACCTTGGTGAAGGTAAATATCTTTCTCTCCAAAGAACCCCATACTTGTCTTAACTTATTTAAAGTAAGCACTATCTTGGAAATATTTAGTGGGGAAAGAAGAAAGTGACAGCTAAGGGTCTCCAGTTTCAGTTCAGATTTGGCAGCAGCCCAATGACATCTCTGATCTCTAAATAATCAGTCACAGGAAACACAGCACACTGGTGAGCTCTGAAGTGAGTAGTTATTGCTTGGCATGTCTCATCATCCTGAATCTTGGATAGCTAATCTGGGCCCAGTATCTGGACAAAGCTGTTCATCTAAATTACTCTAAGCTGCAGATAGATTCTGATCATTCAGCTCCTCTCCCCTTGATCCATTTTCTGTTTCCATAGCAGCTAAAACCTCTGTAAAATGGCAGCATCTGGCCCAGGCTCAGGTAAAAGTCCTCTGGGAAAGGAAATCTGCTTGATGTCCACAACAGGGGACTAAAAAGGACTCCATGGCACAACAGCATGAACACCTGTAAGATGAAGGAAAGAGGCTCAACCCTGAGGGGTGACAAACAGGTAATTTTAAGGAAGAGAGAAAGGGTAGTGGATGGAACAGAGGGAGAGAGAGGAAAGGAGGAAAAGTGCAAAGGAATGAAATTAAAGCAGAAAAATGTAGGAGGGTGTAAGAGTAAAGAGAACTGTAGGAAAAAAACTATAGGGAAAAACATAGGCATAAAAGGGCAGAACAAAAGGAGATGTGTGAAAAAGAGGGGACAGACACCCAGACAAGGACAAAGAACTGACTAGCCTGAAGAGGGATTGAAAAAGACATCATAAAGAGACAGAGTCTCTTAGCATGAGGCAAAGGAAGTCTTTCCAGATGATAAATGTTCTGCAGATTCCAAAGGCACAGGCTGCCCTGGCATCCCATAGCACTAGGGACTTGGCATTAAGCTGTGATAAATGGTGTGCACTATGGACTTAGAAAGTCTGTCCATTTGGACAGCCCTTTCTTCAAAAGTGCCTTGAGGCCCTTCTTCATCACTAATGACCTCATTCACAGCTGAGGCATCCTCCCAGATTTTGGGGGCTTCCACACATAAGGTCATTTCAAAAGGAGAGATTGACAGAGACATGAGTAGCTTTCACCAGTCCCTTTGTCCACAGTAATATCATCAAGAATGGTGGCATAGGACAATACTCAAGAATTCAGGACAACCACAATTGAAATTTTCTTGCCTTTTCTGAGAACATCTGTCACAGCACACTGTCACTGTCGGAGAGAGGATATTCACTATGTGGAAATCATTGCTGTCCTACTCTGAATTTTTAAAATGTCCAAGTGTAGTGGCCACTGTGATGTGCTGTCACTTCAAGAATTGAGGACCCATGACCCAGAGAAAAACTAGCTGCTGGTGGACAGTCCCCAATTTTTAGTCCAGAGTGGGGTTTGTCTTGTTTGAAGATAGACACCTGGCCTAAGGTTACAGCTCTGTGGGGAATAGCCTACACTGAATACCTGACTGCTGCATTGATGTAAAGGGACAGCTCCATTGCCCCAATAGAGACATTTCTAAAGGTTGTCCTATCTTTAGAACACCTAACAAGGACAGTTGAGATGTTCCATTGGACCACATCACAACTCAGCTTCTCCTTCTGCCCAATCTTACTTTCACCTCTTCCTTTCCACAAGAGTTGATCCCAAGAGCACCTTTATCAATAATAACTTCTTTATTGTTGAAGCTTCTTTATCAAAATAACCATCTTAGGGTTTGCTTTTGGGGTTCTCAGCCTGCAACAAGCAAATATCCTCCATGATACCTTTGCAATTCTTAAACCTGTAGTATGCAATGCACATACCTGCCTCATCCATGTGTGCATACACAGATATATATCCATGATTACATACATATGTTTCAAATTAGCCAGTGATGAAAAAATAGAATTAAAGGCCTTTCTTCAAGTCTTGACTCAGATTATACATTTCAGAGTCCTTCCTAGTCCAAACCCCTTGCCAATCTGTCAATGTATGTTTCTATCTTCTCATCCTTATCAGCACCTGTTATATTGTATACTCATTTGTTTTGGTCATCTGTCACATAAAATGGCATTTGATGAGAACAGAAAGTTTTCACTTTGGGTCTCTAGCTTAATCTCCTAGGGCCTAAAATGAGCATGGACCACTGCAATACTCAATAAATATTTAAGATTTGATGAAGTGATTTTGTATTCCTTGCTCCCAGAAAAAAATAGCTTAATGAAAAAAGACATATTTTCTTAAATTCTAAAGGTTTATTATTCAATCTATGAAAGCACATTCAGTTTAAAATCTAAACACAGAGATAAAATGAATTTTGCAATTTAGCCACATATTAATTTCATTTATTGTCTAGGATCAGTCAGAGTAAAACAACAACAAAACCACAGAAATTATTAATGACCAGATTTTTGGCAATTCAGAAGAGACACAGACTAGCAGTTTTTCCTTTTAGGAACATGTCCATTTAAACCTTGTATCCATCATTATGTGTTTATGTTTTCCTTTCTCTTAAAGCAACAAGCTAAATGAATAATGCCACCAAAGCAAATCCTTTCATCGTCAAACTTGACATATAAATTTAACCTAGCACATCTGAACCACTATTTCAGCCAGAGACAACTGAAATTAATTTCCAAGGGACTATAGAGATACTCAGGTATGATTTCTGAAATCTTGGAGAACTGGCTGTCTTGCAGAGAACATCAAAGTCCTCTACAGAGCCAAGAGTAGTACATTGTTAGCAGGCTAATAAATCCATAGACACCCTTGCAGTCACTATCCAGCACCATAACCTCCTATCCATGGCCAACAAGTCTCCCTTTTCCTCTTAAGATACAATGTACCAAAATGCTGCTCTTACCTTTGGGGGAGATGTGTCTCCAGGTAACTGTAGGCTCTGGTCTCCCTGTTGCTATGCACGTGAGACTGATATTGTTCCCTTCATTAATGGAGATATCTGAAGAAATCTCTACAATTTTAGGGGATACTGTGAAGACAAAACAGGTAGAAGGAAAATGAAATTTCTGCTGACACATTTCTTTGTTGTCTTAAAATGGCACTTGATAGAATAGCCCCAAACTAAAATATATGAACTAGAGTCATAATGATGAGAAATTAGAGGGATGACCTTAAAGATGAAAAATGTCTTACCTTGAATTTAGCTTCCATTTCTTCCTATTTAAACATGAAGTCAGAGTCCAAATGAGAATAAATTCCACTGTAATGCTGCAATAACTACTCCTCTAGCCTACACCTTCCTGTCTCCACTCTCACCCCCACCCACCTCCAACATATACCCACAAGTCATTTGTCTCACTGCATTCAGAGATGTCTTTACATAATGCAATTCTGATCATAACATATCTCTGCCTAAACAGCTCCAATTGCTCCTTGTTGCCTACCCCATCATAACCAGACCCTTTATTCAAGCAAACTGTGCTGTTCAGAATCAAGCTCCAACATGTTTCCATTTCAATTTCTAGTGATTCCACCTCTACTTACCCACTTGCTGACCCCCAACACATCACACCCTTTCTGATCCTCATGCATGTGTATCTATACCATTTCTCAAAGCCTTCCTGCACAAATCCCAGGGATGCTTTAAGGCTCTCTGTCACAGCCATTATTTCTCCTACACAGCTTTGACCTCCTTAACAACCCAAATTTAGTGGTATTTCTTCACCCATGCTCCCAGTAGACCCCTGATGAAGAATTGAAGATAACTTTGGTTAGCTCTTAACAAACTTTCTTAGTCTCTTTTTCTTTCTCTCTGCTCTCTTTTCTAAATTATTCTTCCCAAAGAGGAGAAATGTTTACCCAAATGATTGAAGGTGGGGGCAGGACTCTTACTTCCTTGGTCTTTTGTTTTGGAGTCAGGTTGTTGTGCTACCCCTCCTCTTTGTATTATGGAAGCAGCAGTCCACAGTGAAAGGGTAAGTCCTGAAACCCAGACAGCCATCATCTGTGCATGTTGGTCTCATTCTGAGGTCCATTCATAGAAGTTCATTCTCTGCTACACTTCTGAGCCTAATTCTGCAGGATCAGCTTTACTAGTCAATGTGATATTTGGTTCTCCATGTGACTGTTCATTTGTCTAATGTGTGAAGTGGTTTATAATTCAAGTAAATTAAGTAAGAGTGCATTTATTGAGCCCCTGAATGCCAATTGTAGACACTTTTCCCACTGTTCTACATATTATCTTAGCATCACTCACCAAGTAGACCATGAGTTTTCTGGTGGCCTGAACCATGTCTTTCTCATATTTTTATTCACCATAAAAGCTTGAAAAATATTTATAGAATTGAATTACAATGGTTATTCAAGGAAATCAACTTACCAACCTGCTTCATGTTCCTAAACACCTCAGAGATGTGATGATTAGCACACATTATTTCAGTACTATCAACACAGGATTTGACACTTTAGTTCTTGGGCACACTTAAGTGGCCTTTCCATCCAGTGCTCTTAAGTTTCCTCATGTTTCCTTCACTCAGCATTCCTCAGAGTCACCACCCTTTGCAATTCCACGCCATATGAACTTTGCAGTAGACAAAGTGATCCTATGGACAACTCAGGAATCCGCATGATGACTTTATTCCTTTTTCCAAAATTATAGTGGTACACTAACTAAAATCAGATTGCTTTGGAAATCCCAATGGTGGTCTCTGCTCTAGTTAAAACATTACTTACCCATTCTTACTTATGTTAGAAGTTCCCCAACAAGAAAATGCAATAATACAAAGAAACGTTCTCTCAGTCCTCTTTCTATCTCTCCTCAATTATTTTCTTCTGCTCATGTCTTACACCCAAATGAGAGCACTCATGGTTCACAGTATGTGCTTCACTTTGTTCTCCTCTTCTCCATACCCTAGCTTCTGATGTTAGGTATGTGCTCACAGGCTTCTCTCTGACTATATGTATTTGAATTGTTGAAGGTCTGATTGAACTACCATCCAGCCTTTCAAGGGATCCTCAAGGAGATGTGACCTCTCCTTCCCAGGGATCCAATACCATTGCAGTATATTCTTTATGGCATTTAAAATAAACTTCCTTATGTTACATTTGTCTTACTTTTCTTTCAATACTATAAATTATCTGAATATAAGATGTTAAATAAAGGTCTTTCTCATGGCTTAATTTTCTGCTCTCTTGAATAGGGTGTTTTGCATAGAGTAATCCCTGATTAATTAGTATTAGAAGTATTAGATTTAAATTCCACATCAAGCTTCAGATAAAGATATAGTGTGCATACGTATGTGCACGCACGTGTGCATACATACATGTGTATGCACAAACATGTGCTTTAACTTTCACAGATATTTGGTGGGACAGTAGTCAACAGATCATGGATGTAGTGAGGGTTGGAGACAGACTCTTTGCTCTTCAAAGTGGATATCTTTAAATTTGTAATACTGCAATTTATGATGATATCATTTAAAAGCTTGATTATACCTTCTAAGACAGAAAGAGAATTGATGAATTAATGACTGAGAGTTTGATTTGCTGACTTCCTGACAGGTGCAAATTTCTAAATTCTCTTAGTTCTAGAATAGTTTAACCTGATCTTGCAGAAGAAAAAAAAAAAAAAAACTTATGTATTTTATCTACAGAGCTTTCTGTGGAGCATTCCTATCTCTTGTCCTTTTTCCTCTGCTCAGTCATTTGCTTGGTCTCTGTTTCTGTCCATTCTTGGCAACCACACAGCCTTACTTGCTTCCTGGAGAACAGACTGCCTGCAGAATGTCAGCACTGGCCTTGCAGACATTGCTTCAACTGTGCAGGTAAGTAATTTATTGATCTGTAAAGCACTCCGAGATGCTCTGCAAGGGATTATGTCACGCCAACGCCATGCAATAAAATAAAAAATGATGGACTTTGTGAACACAGGGTGATTTAGGGTTTGTAGTTGGAAGTGTGCTTAAAGTACATTTTAAGTGGAAATCAGGCTGGGTAATGAATTACTCTTGCTTTGGAAAGGCTTACTGGGAGTTCATTTTCCTGGCTTCTTACATGATAGCTAATCTGCTAATCATACACTAGAGAACAATGGACAGTCCCCAAGTAGGATAGAAGGTGGTTTGGGCCAGACCTGTCAGCACAGTAAGTATATTAATTGAGACAATCACACTTCATGCTTGGAAAAATCATCTAGATTTGTCTTCCCCCAACTAGCAATTGGAAAGTATCCAATTCATGAAGTAGAAGTTAGAGAAATGCTTGACACCCTTTCAGGTCTGCCTGAGAATAGAGCTTGAAGGAGGGAAATGGCACCTGGATGATTTAAAAGGCAAGCCACTTGTGGTATAGAGCTGAGCTGGCTTGACCAGAGGTACAATTCCAATCACCAGAACTAATTGGCAAGGTACAAAAAAGTTTGTGGATTAGAAATATCATTTTCTAGGTGTCAAATTCTAGTACACTGGCAGTTCTCAAAATTAAAGTGGGGGCTGCGGGTGTACATCAGTGGTATAACACTGATTGGCAAGAGCAATATCCTGGGTTCCATTTCCAGCATCCCTCTCCACCAAAAAAATTTACAAGTATATACTATGGTTTTAACTATTTCATTCTCATAAAGAAGCTTTTGGCCAACCATGAGATAGAATACTGATATTTTTATATTGTTTCCATGGATATGTTCTGTATCTTACTCCTCATGATTTAGTTTGTTAAAAACATATTAGTATTGCTTTGCTTATTTTCACTCATTCGTTCATTTGTCAATATTCATGAATCATTTTCTATATACCTACATTGTGCTAAGCACTAGGAACATAAACTAAGTAAGACACAATACTTGTCCTCCAAAAGTTCACAGTCCAGAGAAGTAAAATCATATAATGAAGTCTAAACCTTCAGTGAACTGTGACACAGAATAAATCAGATGTTATGGAAATACAAAAGACACCTAAGCCCACCTGGAATGGATGTCATGCGAGGTTTCTTGGAAACATTACAAATGTGTTAAACCTTGGGGGATAAGTAAAAGTTAAGCATGTCTGGGAAGGGGAGGAGGAAAGACATTCTGACAAAGAGAAAACAAGGAAAGCACTATTGGTAAGTGCTCATAGCCAGGCATAATTTTGTGGGCAGGTATAATCATTAATGGATGAGCTTCCTTTGGAGACTGAGCTAAAAGTCATTCAACAAACATTTGTGAATGCATACTACATAGACAATTATGTGCTATGTACATGAGTGACATGCAGAAATATGCTAGCTTGCTTGGGCTTCCTTGAACTTACAGTGTATATAAACGTTCCAGAGAGTTAAATAACAAAGGAAAATGTATCAGAAAATTGTGTGTGTTTGAATGTGAATTGAATGATGCAAAGATGAAGTGATCTGAGCTAACAGGAGGAAGGATCTCAGTGAGTGGGATTGTCAGAGATAGCTTCACCTTGGATTAGCAGATTAGTGTCTGTTTTGAATAGTAAGAAATAATCAACTAGGCAGACAAAAGTGTAGCTGTTTCAAATGGGGAACACTGGCATACATGGGAAGATTGAAACCCATGAAGTGCATGAAGATACAATATCTACTTCCTACTAGAGTCAGGGTTGACATGCTGACTCTTCTAGGCTCCAACTTGGTTTTCTCTGCCAAAGAACTTCCTCTCTCTCTGCCTTGCTTTCCTCATCTAAGAAATGGAGCTAAGTACTCCATAGAAGTATGAACCTCAGAAGGTTCTTTGAGGATTTAATAAGTGAGTTTATGAAATGCACTCACAGCAGTTCCTGGCAATGTGTGTGTTCAATAAGTGAGTTTTAATATTGTATGTGGTTGGAAATGCGTATTTACAGTGTCAAGGCAGAATAGATGGTCAATAAATTTTATAAGAATCAATGAAAAATGGGATACATGATCAATGAACTAATGTGAAGCCAGATTGTGAAACAGCCTGAAGGGCTAGATCTTGGATTTTAACTCCATCCTATAGGTTATAGCAAGTATTTTATTTTTTGTTAAGGCAATGCCATGATTTTTTTAAAAAAAATTATTTTAGGAAGAAGAATATGTTAACCATGTGTCAGATAGAGTGAAACAGAGAAACTGGAGTCAGAGAAATCTATCTATATGAGTGATGTTCAAAGCCTAGATTAAACTGGTGGCTCTGTAAAGTTGGAAAGAAAAGAATGGATTTGAGAGCAATGTCAGAGAAAACACACGGGTGGTAATGATGGCCTGGAAGCAGGGAGTAGGGATACTTAGTCCAGTGAGCAGCATTTTGTTCAACAGCAGGTGGATGGCTGCACTATCAGATCCCTGGATGTTATAAGGAAGCCAATTTTGGGGAGAACATTAGTTTGATTAATTCTGTTTTTAAACATTAAACATTTACCATCTGATGGTAAGCTGATGAGGGCCATCCTACCAAAAATGTCCTGTTAGTAGTTGGAGTCATATGATCAAAAGTCTAGGGCAAGTTCCCAGCTGAGAATGCAATTGAAAAGTAAACTGCAGTGGGGTGAGAACTGGAGTTACAAATTAGATCTGCTAAGAGTTGATGGGTCCTTTGAAAAGGTCATTTTTTTGTTTTTGTATTTTTTTCCTATGCATGCATTTGATGTCTGCTGGCTTTTGAGGTTTGAATCTAAAAATCATACCAATTCTAGAAACAGAAAGAGAAGTGTTCAACACATATTTAGGAAGAAAGATGCCAAATACTCTTTGGATACAGTACCACATTTAATACATCATGTAAAGTTTTAATCTATAATTGAATTCTAACTCAAATATGTAAATCATTAAATAAGATAATTATTAAAAGAGTATTCTAAAGAACTTCTCATTCATGGTTTAGCCTCTACTGCCCAGGTGTTGAATTTTAATAATTATGTCATTAATAAATAGCAATTTGCTGTTTTTAGCACACAGTAGATATCCTATTAAATCCAAATTAAGATGCTTTATTAAGCACTGTGTAGTCCTGTGGGGCTGAGAATGCACATAAACTGCTTGGACCAGGCTAGTCTGCATGACATATGCAGATCTATGCATCCCAGATGGCTTCCATTGCTGCCAGTGGCACTTCTGCTTCTGCTTAGTAGTGAAGATCTGAGATGCCCACATCTATTCAGGACAGTTTTCACAGCATGGGCTGCTTTGCTATTAAGGTCTAGGGATTTTTGTCTTTACAGAATTAAAAGGAAAAACCTGAAGTGCTCTTGACTCTCCTGGTCAGTAGTCCTCAGATACACTCAGACCCATGTCAAAATCCGGGTGCAAAATGTACAATCTAGAACAGAGAAGTACTCTTAAAGATGCAGCCAAGTACATGCTGGTCTGTAGCCTCACCCATCATATGGGCCACAGAAAATTGGAATTATTTAGGAATGGGCTCTGGATGTGGTAAAATACACTTGAATGGGACTTCTTTTTTCCCATCCATTTTTTTTTTTTTTTTTTTTTTTTTTTTTTCACGTAAAGCCAAAAGAAGCCTTTATTTTAGCTGGCCAGTGACAATTTCCCTTACTCCTAAAAGCGGGGTGCTGGGGAATTGTGCACCAGTTCTTTTATTGCCAAATATTATAGGGTGTGGGAAGGGACCAGGGTGGGGCTATAGGGAGGGGAAGGGGTTGGGGTGGGCTATAGGGAGGGGATTTGGGATTGGGGTGGGCTATAGGGACGGGATTTGGAATTTGGGGTGGGGCTGACTCTCCCAGTCATGATGGAGAATCTCCCTGGGAAACATCAACATTCCAATCTGTTTTCTGTGGCTATAACATCCCCCACTGGTCTTATCCACATTAATAAATCCATTCTTGACCAAGAGATAAGTTAGCCTAGGCATAAAGATGCACTCCTTTCTCAACCTTGAAGGCCCTGCATGAACTGCATCCTGCTTCCCTCCCAGTGATTACCATTTTGATTTGCTGGCCTCCTTCCCTCCTCCAACACCTCAAGCCCTCCCTGGACTGGCAAGCTCTTGCCTTCTCCTTGTTCTGCAACTGGTTTCATTCAGTCTTATTTGTTAAATTGTATCTTCTCAAAATAGACTCCCTATGCCATCTTTTCTGTCAGTGTTCTCTTAGTGGATTATTTGTTGCATCACTGTTGACTTCTTCTAAATAAAATATACCCTCCATTGGTTGTACTGTTCATGAAACTGTTCATGAATGAATGAGTACTGACAAGGTTGTATGGAATGTTAATAAATTTTGCTAATCAAGTATCTTCAAGGACTTTAAATAGCTAAGGACTCTCAGTGTCTATAATACTGTTGATAATCAAGTGTACCAGGTGCTTTACATATATTATCTTTACTTTTTCTTTGAATTAACCTAATTAGTAGTTATTTCTCAGATAACCAACTGCCCTAGTGTACCTGGATTTGAGAAATTTCCTCGAACACAGGAATTTCAGTACTGAAACCAAAAAAGTTCCAGATAAATTGGGATACACTTTTCACCCTAATATTTCCCATACTATACAGATGAGGATACTGGTACTCAGAAGAGTATAGAAACTTGATCAAGGACATACAGGTAAATTGCAGTGTCATAGCTTATTTTTTTAGAAAGGGATTGTATAGGTGATAAAAGTAAATGCACTCAGTATCATGAGTACATACAAAAGTTAAACAGAAACTCCAACACCTATGTATTTGTGGATACTTACTTAAGGGGGAGATAAGTTGTGTGCTAGACATTTTACAGGGAGCTTGAGTTCATTATTAGACAGTTTTATGAGTCCCATAAGGACATTCCAGTCTTATTCCTACTGACAGATGAAGAAACTAAAGATTAGTGGGATTTTAGTAATGTGCTCAGCCAATCAGAGTTGAGAGAGTGGGAACTCAAATAAGACTAGGGATGATCCCAACTATGTGCTCTTTACACAAAGCTTTGTCCAGTAGAATACACATGTACTGAATGCATCCATCCAGATGCTGGTACTAATCCTTTCACATCTCCATGGGAACATGTATATGCCTACAGGATATTTAGCAAAAGGAGCCCTCCTCAGTGCTATATATATAATATTATTTTCTACCACAAAAATCGGTGGGAGGTTGCATCAATTATTTTTGAACTTCTCATATTTGATAATATCTCATTCTTCTCTTTATTCCATCCCTAGTCCATCCTATTCATCATTGTCCTATTATCACCCTTCACTGTATGCTGAACCAGAAAACTGTGGCCCTCAGGAAAGCTTAAGTTCACGGTTGCTCTGTCTATATGATAGGAGAGAAATCATTGATTAAGCTGACCAGTGCATCTAATAGAAGTTTGTATTTGGAATATTTTGAGCAAAAAGAATATCAGTCATTCATTTGTTCTTTCCTTCTTTTCCTTCTTCCTTCTTTCCTTCCTTTCCCCCCATCTCTCATCCTTCCTTATAAAATTCGTCATTATGACATCATGGGAGATCCTTATGACACAAAAGATTTCACTATGAAATCATGGCAAGTCATTATGATACCACAGCAAGTCATTATGACATCATGGCAGGTACAGTGAATATTACAGTACTGTGAGATCTGTGAGGTCTTCTTTGTTGGTGCATTATAATGATATATAATAGTGGAATTCCTTATGACAAATTTGTTCATGCTCACAGCCCAATTTGATTAATCTCATTTTCCAATACCTTACTTTTCCTTCCCTTCCTCCCTCTTCCTGATCTGCTTGTTCTACTCTACTAAGAACCCTTCTATTATATTTTAATTAGTGCAATATAATTAAATATCTAAGCAGGATTCATTGTGTATTTGTACATTGACATAGCATGATTAAGTAGATTTAATTCCCCTGTACTTCCCCTTTCTCTCTCCTCCTCCCTCCCTTTTAATCCTCTTCCTCTATTCTATTGGCCAGTGACATCTTTTTTGATAAAGAGAGACAAGGGTTCATGTCAGAGGACTAGGTATTAGATGTATAAATCTCTAGCTCTATAAACTTGGATAAATCATTTGACTCTCTGATTATAATAATTATATTAATATCATTCTTGCATCCTCAAAATAGATGTCCTGTATGTGAATCAGAAAAAAGTGTAAATATCACATCTTAAACATAAAATATTTTTCAAATGTGATGTATTAGCTTTACTAAAAATATGTACAGCTAGAGGCAAATATGAAGAGAAATACAGACTTTTGGTGCAGTGGAAAGTTCTTTTGGTTTATAAATTGGGATTGGTACCACTCCTGTATCCCTATAAGCAGATGTTAACCACTACTGCTGATGTACTGATGGTTCTGGAATCGACAACATCTTTAAGTGGAAGATAGGAGGCCCAGCCTGAGATGAACATCAGAGACCCACTCTCCTGCCAGAAAAATGCTGGCTAGCTTCCTTTTCCAGGAGAAAAAGGTCAGATTACAGATACTTAGAATCCCAAATGAGGGCTTAAAAATGCAAAAAGTTCCTTAATGACATAACCTCAGATGGATTGTTATTTCTTTTACTGAAACACTTTTGTCATTTGCTATATCTCATTCAATCCCTCTCCTTCTCGCTCTCTCTTCCACCCTCTTTCTTCATATTAAAACCATTCATGTTTGCTGGAAAAAATCATGAAGCCCTGGGAGAAAACCTAGTGATTTATTCGGGATTAGTCATAAACCACTGGTTCTGAAGTTTGAAAATTGTTCCTTTCAGGATCAACTGAAATGTGGAAGGAAGTTCTTATGAGCTCTGCTTCCTGACCTAGTTTAGCCATTCCTGATGGAGACATAGAAGAATAAAGTAAACACCATTCATTCATCACTCCATGCTTCCCTGCTTCTGGGCATATTAGTGTAAATTGAATTTCACAGTACCTACCTGTAACAATAAGTGCTCCATTATATTGGGCATCAACTAAGAAATTGTTAAGTGTCTCTTCATCAATTGTTTCATGTGGGAATGTAAGAGAAGTACTGCTAATCATGATATGGACCTGCCATCTAGACAGCACAGACCATTTTCTACCTTTGGGATTGAGTACCTGTGACTCACTTCCTTTCCCTTCCCCAGCATTTGTGAACAGATGAGTTCCTTAGGGACCACTTCATGAAGGAAGGAAAGAGGGGTTGGGAGGCTAACACTGCCATCACTGACCACCTTCTAAACCAAACACTTTGTAGACTGTTCAACATCTGTTGCTTCCTTGCAAATCCTCACAGTAACTCCACAGGTATTATCCCTACTGTGCAAGAAAGAGTCTGAAACTAGGGGTTAGACAACTAACCTTGATCCATCATACATGTAGTTAGACGTATTGCAGATTCTTTAATCTGGTGTCCCTAAAAACATGCCTACAAAATTTACCCAACCCAGAAATCCTCCAAAATTAAAATGATGCTACATTGAAGAGGGAATTAATTACCCTGATTCGCTAAATGATTTTATGAGGAAGAGGAAAAAAATTAAGGAAAATCTTATGCTTTTCTTATTATTCCTAATGGAAGAGAGCTAATATTTGTTGAACACCTAATAAGGACTAAATACTTTCCACATATCTTAACATTTAGTCCAGAAAACCAAAGCTTTAAATAGCTAATGTTGTGCTCTAAGCCACTGAAGTAGAAAGTGACCAATATCAGACTCAAGCTCTTCCTACAGGGATTTTGGTATCAAATGAAATATGTAGGTATAATGGAAGACATTTAGTGAACTACTCATCCCTCTGGAAATTAATGCTATTGTGATTGAGATAATGCAGAGTTCAATCAATTAATGGTAAACAGCACGTTTGCTGTAAAAACCAACCATGAATTAGTGACTAGGATTTCTGTATATATCCTACAGTATCTTCAGCCTCTATGATTCTTCACATGCATATCAGAACTAGGGACTGGCAAGACATTTCTGATCGTTCCTGTTTCTAATTTCTCCTCACTGAGCATTGTCTGTCTCTGTAAGTTCCCTGCAGCTACAGTCTTGCCATAGCCTCTGAAGCTATATGCAAGGCCTCTTTAAGCTGTTTCTTTTGCTCTCTTGGCATCTGGCATCTTACTATGGCTCTTCCTTCCCAAAGGATGAAGGCAGGTGAGCATTTCAGGTATGCTGTGCAATGTGACTGCCTCTGTTATTCTATACCATCAGTCACTTCTCTCAAGCTCCAAAAGGTCATCACAGGGACAAGAAAAGATCCCAGCAGGCCTAGAGAACTGTGGATCCACCTCTGGCAGTTTCAGCAGTGGCTGGAGAGACACTATTTCAGTTCTAGGGACTGTGCTTCCTGTGGTGCCACATGATTTTCAATAGGGGTCATTCTCCAAATTCAGGAAGATGTTAGCTAAATCTGCTCTTTGGATGTTTTGCTTTTGTTCAGAAATCCATTTTGTGAAGGGAAAAATCATTATTCTACAATGGTCTTTTTCATTGCCCAACCCCAGGATGAAGTTCAAACTTCTACATCTTGGTATAATTGCAAGTAAGAAAATATGTAAATATGATTGTATAGGTCACCATAATCTCTTGGATGCCTGGCTGTGATTCTCTCTGCTCTTATTCTCTTCCTACCCCTAAGGTATGTTCAGGTACTAAATATTCCTTTCTTGCAGGCTTCTTCATCCAGGTTAGATGGAGGACATGCATGTAGAGATGAGGATCCTGTCTCCAGGTGGTCCACTGGCAGCACTGCAGAAGTGTGGGCTGTCAATCTGCTGGCTGCCAACAATGCCAAACTCACTTATATTCTCTGCTGCCTTGATGGCATCATCAACACTTTAATTCCTAATTGCTAAAAGCACTGGTAGCTATGCACTCAAACACAGCTATAAAACTGTATGTGGTGGGGAATTATGCTGACTGCAGTAGGAAGGTCATGGTGAAGTTGTCACCAGCCCCCACACTTGACTGCAGCATGGTACGAATATTGCACCAATTTTTCTCTTTCTCCTCAAATACCTGCAAGGTTGAGTTTAGAAATAAAAAGTAGTTACCCATCATGCATGGTGCTTCTGCTTATTTACAACATTAGAGTACTGATATGGCTTATGCCAGAATGGAAGCTTGAGTGGTAGCCATATTCCATGTGACCATCATCCTGACACCCTGGAGGGGTCCCACTGCTGTCGAAGGTTACCTGGCAGCTGGACTTAAACTGATTTTTTTTCTTCTCAGTCCTTATTGCCACTAAATCCCTCATAAAGGTTATGATTGGAGAACAGATCAAGATGAAACTTCTTCCCCTTTAGCAGGAGAGGTAGAGAACAGTCCTGCCTGTGTTAAGCTACAAGTTCTCGGTGAGAGCGGCAGCTCTATTAATCCCCCTGTGAAATGTCACAGTTCTGGAATGAGAGAGGGAGTGCAATGGGGAAAGAAAAAAGTTTCAACATGACTTCTTGTTAATACAAAGCTTGTCAAACACATCACCTAGAAATACCGAATGTCTTTATTAGATTCTTTTTTCTTCCCCTCAGAGATTGGAGGGATGCAACCAGTTGCTTCTCGGTGGAGATGTCATCATCCACAAACTAATTAAAGGCTAGGCAGGAAGCTGGGTCTCTCACACTCTTGAGAACAAAATGCATTAGCAAGAGAAGTTAAAAAAAAATTACAAGTGAACTTTATATCGAAAGGGCAAGTTGGGAATTTGACAATAATTCTTCTTTCCCCCTCACCAGCTCACAGCAGGTGAAGGTGGGCCCATCAGGATGTCAGTGAATCTTGATATGTGACCATCTGCTCTGCGACCATCACTCAGAAAAGGATTCTCCTTTCTGGGAACAGAAGAGTGGAGACACCCCTGACTATTTAGTACAGGAAATGCTGCCACATGAGTTTTGTGTCGGCCTCTACCCTTACTACTGAAATCTGTAAAAGACAGGTGTTTCTGAACAATATTCATTTATTTGTGCAGACCAAAGATCCTGACTGCTCAATCCAGAATAGTCCAACTACAGAAAACCATATGGAAGCAGATGTGGGACTTGATGCCTGACAAAAATTCAGATCCCATGTCCCTTGACATTTTTGACTATGGAATAAATCTCCTCCATATGTATCAGGAGAACATCTCTATTCTATGTTTGCAATTACCAAAAATCTCTATATGTAGCATTTCCTCCTTTCTTGGAGTCCTCCTGTTGTTTTATGATCTTTCATGTTTCATTACTCATAGTTGTCAACAGAATTAAACATAAGAAGCCAGACTTTGTCATTCAAGCACCTCTACCATTTAGCTCAAATCCCATAGGGACTCTAGACCATGATTGTTGTAGTACAACATACTCTGCCACCTTCCCAACCTAATGCCAACTTCATGGCCCATGATGTTTCTTTTATCTTGTGAGATTGTTTCTTAAGAAGAAACAATCTTCTGTTTGTCTGGAACATTTCTCACCCATTTGTTAAAGCTAATTACACCAAGTTACCCACTAGGCTTTTAATAAACATTGGCCAAATAACTGGTAGTGAATGAGTGAATGGATTTGAAGGCTCAAATGTTTGCTGGATCCCTCCACCTGAAGAATAAATGTTAAAGTCTTTGATTTCTTCACTGTTAACTAATTGTTCTTGACCAAATAGCACACTTCTCTCTATCTGAATGAATTAATCTAAAGTAAAGATATCCAGAATTATCCAGAATATCATGCTAGCCAAGAGCTCAGGTTCTGATACCAATGAGACTCAGTTTCCAGTCCTGGATCTATTATTAGCCATATGTGTGTGTGTGTGTGTGTGTGTGTGTGTGTGTATACACATATAAAATACACATACACACATATATGTGTATATATATATGTAAAATTTCTTTTTTTTAATGTGGTTAAACTATACATAACAAAATTTACAATCCTTCCATTTTAAGTGCACAGTTCAGTAGTCTTAAAACATTCATAAATTCATGTACTTTTAAGATAATTTTTTAACTTCTCAGTGTTTGTATCTAAAAAAGACAGATAACAATACCTAAAATGATGATCATCATGAGTGGTTTAAATAGTTTGTGTAGTGTTTAACAGATGTTAAGGCATCTAGAATAGAGCACATATATAAACGTGTGTTCACTGCTCCAATCAGAAGCACTTCCCCCATCTCTGTATGTAATCAAATACGAAGAGCTATACCTTATCAAGTCTAATGGCTAATTTCCTGTCCTTAATCTCTTAGCATGACCTGGAAAAGACCAATTCAGGCCTTTGCAATTTCTGTTGCCCTGATCTTCCCCTTTCTTCTTTGGCTTGGTGACATCACACTCTCCTTGTTCTCCTCTTACCCTACTGGACACTCCTTTTTAATTGAGTCAAACTCTCAATGGCAGGGAGTTCTATTTTCTGACTATCAGTCCTCTGACATTTTCTATCATCTCATCTGCACCGTTAATTACTATCAGATGTCTCTGGTTTCAAAATTCACAACCCAAGCCCTGCCTCTTCTTTGAGCTTCACTTTCAAATATCAAATACTGATTTGCACTTGTTTCAGTTGTGTGGACATGAACCTCCCCTCTTTTAAAAAAAAACAAAAAAACAAAAAAACATGATTATGACTATTCCCATGGGACTATCCTAGAGATTTAAAGGATTACTATACATGAAAAGCTTAGAACAAAAATTAGCACATAATGTGTACTCAGTAGAGGATAACATCTTTATTAATTCAATAGACAAATTGGTTTGCTGTTTCCAAACAGAATTCCAGATTCCTCCTCTCCCTACCTCAAAACCTCTTCCTCTCAGGACAATGAGAGAGGAGTTGCACTTGATTCCTCCCTTTTCCTCACTTTTCACATCCAGTTATTAAATGCTTTTGGCTTTATTGAAAAAATAATCCTCACCCTGACCAGATATCATTCTGTTCTCATTTAACAGCATTCTCTTCCCTGTTACTACCCAGGTATATTCTGCTGTTACCTCTTTTCTTGTCTTTCTGTTTCTACTATTCATATGGACATTCCATTTTCTGTTTCACATTTTCAGTAATTAACCAAGCAAACTCACAAAAAACACAATTGTGATCATATCATCTTCCATTTAAAATCCTCCAATGGCATCTGATTATACTTAGCATAAAACTCGAAGTTCATAGCTTTGTCTGTAAGGCGCTACAGGGCTGGTCCCTACAGAATGTCTCTGACTTTATTTTGAACTCTTTTGCCCAGGATTCACTCACCAACTTTGTTTACTTGCTATTCCTTGAAGGTAACAAACTGATTTCTTCCTCAGACCTTTGCAATTTGTTTATTTTTTAAATGATCTTTCTCCAAATCTTCATTTTTTTTTTATCATTTAGCTCTCATTTCAAATGTCACCTACCCAGTGCCATTTCAGGACCATGTTCTCTATAATAGCCCCACCCCATCTCAATACCTGCCTGACACCCATCACTCCCTGAAGTTCTCATTGATTTGTTTAGTGTTCTCTCTCTTCTCATTAGACTGTAACTGTCAGGAGAACCAAATCTTTTATTGCTCTTCTCTACCTTTGCCACCTAAAATAACACTCAGAATACAATAGGGACTTACTGCATCTTACTGAATACATGAACTCCCCTTGCCAGGATTGATTTGTTCTCTCTTTGTCTTTCATTCAAACCACTCTGATGGGTCATATCAAATCTGTCTCAGTAACAATTGACATGTGTGCCAATCACTCCACTAGAATACCAGAATCAAGAAGGCAGGACCTATAATGTGCTTCTCTCTTTTCTGTCCATTACCATGGAATGTCCATGTATACAGTAGAAATAGGAAGATAGGAAAAGGATTGCCTATAAAATTGTGTTCCTTGCAAAGAGCACAGCCACCAAAACTGACTGTTCATTTATATGTCTGAATTGAATCATACTCACTGTCTTAACCTGTGGCTCTATGGCATTAAAAGACATATTTCTGGGAAAGAGTTCTATGATACAACTATTGACACTGGAATGATTAAACTGTTACTTTTATACACAGCCCCAAAGCCACACAAGTCTCTGTGTGTTTGTGATTGTGTGTGCACACAAGCACAGGTATTTACTGTGAACCAGAGAACAGGGCATCCCTATTTCCTATTGCAGATTGTGCTGTTGTGAGGCTAGAGGAAGCATTCACTTGTTGTTGAGAAGTTCAAGTTCAGTTTCCTCTATAGGCACTAGGACATCAAAGAAAACAATGGCCAAAGGGCTGTTCTTCTTTTCCTGAGAAGGTTGTGTTGAGAAACACAGAAAAGCTAAACAAAAAAACCTGTCACTGGGCAATAAATTAAAAATAGGTCTGTGCTACTGAAGATAAATCAACGACTTTAATCCTCCTCCCCAGAGCTGGGCATCTTCAAGGAACATAGGACAGGTGTCTCCAAGCTGAAGTATTGGTTAAAAAGCTGTCCTTTAAATTACATTTGAGCTATTTCTTTTCTGGCTGGCTGTATTTTTTTGTGATCTATCTAGAGACTTAAAAAGACACACAGCAAAATAAATCTCAGTTCCATTAAGCACACACTATGGACTTGCATATTTGGTCTTATCTTTGGCCTCCCTTCCTTTCTTTCCCCCACTCCCCCACCCCTTCCCAATGCTATCAAACATCAGCACTAGAAAATGTTTACGATTGCTCCAGACACTGATACTAATCTAATTCCCTGTAATTGCTATTCATCATCATGTAGGCTTCCTTTCTTTTTTATTAAGCACTAGTGTTCACATCCCACATATTCTAAAACTCCAGATATAAACTCACACGTGTTTATTCCTGGAGTCAAAATGGTTGGCAAAGGAGTCAGCTCCCTTCTACACTGTCAATCAGAGAGTCAGGGTCAGTGGAGACAGCCAAGGGGGCACTGCTATGGGTCTAGATTAGATTAGCACAAGTTAATGCACTTGCTTTCATTTTAAATCAGGCACAGGCCCCTGCTGAGATGAATCAATATTTAATAATTGTGAGATACAGTTATGTGCATGTGCAAGGGTCTCCATTTTACCCTCATGGGGAACTGTTTGCAACAGCATTGTACATACAGCCTCTAATAATGCCTGGTGCTGGCTCCTCTGGCAATTTCTATTTTCATCAGCAATATTATCATTCTATATTGCATAATAAAGATAATAAGCTACCCACCCCCCAGAAGAGATCTGCCTAGACCAAAGTGGTTGGGGGCCAGGATAAGTTCATTAAGGCAGCCAGTGGAATTTTCCTTCCTGGCAGTGTGGGCTAGGAAGGGTGCTCGGGAATCTGGAAGGAGAAGGGACAATTTCATTTCTGAAACTTCTTTTCAAGGAACAATTCAAAGTCAGGTCTGGGATTTCTAAGGACATGGCCTTGGGAGAAAAGATACAGGCATTGTTTCCCTTAGTTCTTCTACATCCCTCTGTGGAACTCAGTTGAACTCTTTCCCCTGAGCTCAGCTTTCTTATTCGTAAAAGGAGGGATTTCAGCTGTTTCCCCCTAAGCTCTTGACATTTGGAGCCAGATGAATCTTTGTGGTGTGGGGCCTCTCCTGTGTGTTGTAGGATATTTTACAGCATCCCTGGTCTTTGCCTGCTTGATGCCAGTAGTACCCACCCCTCCACACACATGCCCAGTGAGACACACATATGCATTAGGGACAACCCAAAATGACTCTGGACCTTATTGAATGTCCCTTGTAATGTAAATCATACCCTGCAGAACCACTGAGCTGGATAATCCTCAGGATGCCTTCTAGCTCATTTTCCTTCTTTGGAAATCTCTGTATAGAGATGTTAGTCAGAAGCACAGATTGCAATTATTTGGAAGTTTCTCCTACATATCATTCTCTTTTTAGTTGCCCAATCTGGGTTCACTTTCAAAGCCAAGAAGCACAATGTCTTACCCTGAACCAAATTCTTAGCCTTAAATTTTCTAGGGGTGCCATGTGCATGTCCTATTTCTCAGCTTCTCCTGCCCCAGTTACAGCTTTTAAGTCTCAGCCCCAGAGGTGGATATGTGTTGAAAACACTTCCTTGCTCTTGTGACTTCTCTCCAGCATCTGGAAACACCTGAAGTTCTCCCACTCTTTTGTACTTCACCCATGTCCGCTTAGCTCCATCTCACTGCCCCTTCTGCAGGTCACCAGCAATGCAGGGTAGCTAACTGCTGAATGGCTCATTACCCAGGGCAAATTCATCAGAGAGGAGCCTCAGCCTAAGCACTGTAATGAATCTGTCAATTGGCTAGGAATGAATGCATTAATCTGGGGCTATTAGAGTCTTTTATCAGGCTGCCTAAAATATACTGCCTTTCCAAAGCATACTGAGCAGGCATTTCACCCTGAAGGGATATGTGGGAGGGCAGCACTATATTGGCGCTAACTAAAACAGAACAGCTAAGAAAAATATAAAGTATGTGCATGGGGTGAGGGGATCTGTGCAGAGAAGCCACTTACGGTCTTCCTGAACATACTTATAGACTTTTCATCTTGTGTGTGCGTGCGCGCGTGTGTGTGTGTTTTCAGGGCACTCAAGCCTAAAATAAAGAGAAAAAAATCACACCATCTGAGCAACTTCCTTTGTAGTGAGGATGAAGACAAGAGAGGCAAGGATTCCTAAGAAGTTCTTAAAGTTGCAGATTTTTCGAGGCACTGTTTGATGAGGTTAGAGTGGCGATAGAGCAGGTCTGGTCCTGGTTCTGTCATGCACACAAGAGATTGATCGATGGTACAGATGGAAACTGGTGCACAGTTGTAGACAATGTTCTCCTACACATAGAAGCAGGGTGGTGGTCATGTTCCTATACCTGTCACCAACTCAGACTCATCTCTGAAAGTATGTTTACAGGGTGTTCCACAGAGAGTCATGCAAGGACTCACACTGTAGTGTTGCAGAATCCATAGAGAACCCCACAGGGGGCCTACCAGTAATGCAATAGGCACTGGACCAAGTGCAAAACTATAGAAGCCTGAGCCCTGAGACATCGTTGTAGGTTTAATGTCTTAGGAATTATGTGAGTCATTTATAAATGGAAATTATTACAACTGCCTTGCTTTGTTGTATCTTTGTGAGAAGCAAATAAAGTAACTAATGTAAAAGAATGTTCATATCACTAAAGAAGATAAGATGAGGAATGGCTGCAATGCCATGTCCTGAGTGTCAGACACTTATGGATAAAAAGAAGCAGTGTTGGGGAGGACAGGTGTCCAATGCAGTGACCATGTGGATGATGAGATGGTGTCTCTCCATCTGCTCCTGTGAGAGCATGCATTTCTTGTTGCCTTCAGGTGCTTCAGGAAGCTAGCACACCAGTCAAGCTAAAAAGAGAAGACTTTGTTGGAAACCTGAGAGTGAGTGGAACTCCCAGTGTGGAGATCTGAGCCATTGGAAATGGATAAGTTGTGTTCTTCATGGATGTTCTGTCCACTGACTCATTCCTTTAACTTTGGCCACTCTGTTTCCTAATTTGCTTCATTACACTTTCATTGGGATTAACAATCCTCATGGGTGGGACATCATGATGAGGTGGAATCAAGTAAAACATAGGCAACACTTAGGAGGGCCCAGTGACGAGAGCTGAGTCAATGGCTCCGTGGCCAAGTTCTGGTCACCCAAGACACCTGTTAGTGTGTCTCCAGTAAATTTGGAATCAAGTGGGCTTTCCAAAAGCCTGGGATTTATTGAACTCAATTATCCTCTTAACCATCTAAAGCAGAACACTTTAGATTTGACTACATTCTTTCCTTAATCTCTCATTTCTAGGGTAGCAAAGAGATTAATAGGCAAGGTTGGCAGTTATTTTTGATTAGGATGAATCAAGTCCAGTGCAGCTGTCTGCTTTTAAGAGCTGTGACCTATTATTTGCCTGAGAACAGAAGAAGGGTGGGTCAACATTAGAAAATCCAAGCCACAAAAGAAAGTGAAAGTAATTGAGGCAACAGAGCCCTGAGGCCTCCTTTCCACTTCATGCTGGGCTCTCTCCCAGCTTTCATAAAAGCTATGCTCTTGGAGAACTAACTTCCAAACTTATTCCATGCCAAGGATCTAGAGCCTATTTTGATACTTATGTCAGCAGATCTTTTTTTTAAATAATGATGTTAAAATAATAATTAAATGAGCAGACATTCTTTTTTCTTAATACTGGAGATTTTTAACATCAGGGACAGCAAAGTTAGCAATGATTAGGTTTTGTTTTGGAGTGATTTACAATGGACCATTTAGGTTGCTATTGGGAAGGAAGAAAATATCTATTTGTGGTATAACAAAATTACATGCAATAGGATAATTGGAAGGCATTGAGCTCTAATTCTGGGCATCACATCTCATTAGACAAGTACGGGAAGAAGTTTTTTTCTGGGCATTATAAATGAAGTGATTATTTCAGAGTGATGCTCAGATGGAAGATGATTTTCTTGAGAAAGAAAAATGAGAGGAGAGCATTCGAAGGTACACAAAGAGGTTTGCTATCTCTTTCAAAAAAATGTGTGCATAGATGCTTGATGTATATGCACTTGTGTACGTGGACAAGGCAGATGCATGTCGACATAGGTACACATGCACATCAAAACACACACACTGGGTGTGGGGTGAGAGTGAGAATAATAGAGAATGAGTCAGGGAGATACTTAAATGTTTACGCATGGAGCAGCTCCAACATCGAGGACTTAGAGTGCTTTATGTTTCTTTTCTTTTCTTTTCTTTTTTTTAGTTGACACTTTAAAATTAATTTTAATTTAGAAGTTTCATTCAAAACAATTTTCTATGAAATCTCTCATTTTTTCAGACTATACTGTGAGGGCCATTTTGTTGTTGTTTTTGTTAAGAAGTTCTATTTGTATACCACTGAACTTAGATATAATATTTTACTTAGAGAAAATGGGAGAATAACACATCAGATACCAAAACAAGGCTACCAACATATGTGTATGTGTGTGTGTGTGTGTGCAAATTTGGCAGAAGAAACTGTTGTGCTGAGACAGAATACAGTAATAATCTGAATCAAGATAAATTAGAACAACAAAAAAGGTAAGTTGAAAGCAGAAGGTCCAGCTGTACACTTTCATAAATATGTTGCCTCATAAATTTAAATTCTGACCTCGGGTTGTGGTAGCATAGGTTCACTGCTACACAGGACATTAACAATGCTGTGTTAACCTGACTGAAGGTCAACCTCCTGGAAGAACACATTTTTTTCATCAGAAAACTTTGTGCAGCTAGTTCATTAAATTCATCTGATGAAATTACAAAGCATCTAAATTTGTTTTCAGAACAAAACAGCACTGAAAGTGTAAGATGCTAATCTCTCTCTGGTCTTTCTTTCCAGGTAAAAACAACTGATGGTTGAGGCCAAATTTCACAGGGGAAAAGGGGTCTTCACCTGCTTTACTGCTGAGACACAACGTTGAGAAGGAGGGTCTATGTGGGGAAAGGACTTCCAATGCCCCTCTGCCTCAAGTGAAAAGACAAAACACTCTTCTTAGAGCCAATCTGATCTGCTTCTGCAGGAACAAGTGGAAAACTCTTCAAAGAAGGAACAACACTTCCCCATGTGTACCACAAGAACCAAGGGAATACAAGTGTCTCCCGTACCTATGCTAGAGGGTGCAAAGAGTGTCATCTGGGGAGAGGAATCTGCTTGGGAGGACATGGAGTATCCTTTGGATCAACAAAATCTTCTGAGACTCACCCAGAACAATGAGAGCAAAGGAGAAGAGGAAAGAGAGGAACTCTTCTTTAGCTCTGGCAAGGAGGCAGACACTTTGGTGGAAAATCCCTCTTTTGTGTGTGGATACAGGGTATGGGATGGGAAAAACCATGGCCTGGTCATGGTTTGAGGATGTTCCTTAAAGGCTCATTTGCTGGAAGTGTGCAGTCCCCAGTGTAGCTGAATTGAGGTGGTGAGACCTTAAGAGGTACAACCCACTGCAAGGTGATTGGGGGTTTCTCTTGGTAGGAATTAATGTTGGTCTTCTGAAGGGAGTTAGCTTTTTTGAGAGCATGTTCTCATATCATGAGGCCACTCCATGGACTTGGCATATTCTGCACAAAGTGAGTTTCCTGTTTCTATGCTATGTTGTGAGGTGCCAGAAAATCTTTGCAGAACACCACAGCCATTCTGTTTGGATCTACCAGCTACCAGAATTATAAGTCAAATAAACCTCTTTACTTTATGAAGCATCTAATTCAAATATTTTGTTATAGCAGCAGAAAATGGACTAATACACTCAATAAACCCTGTCTTTTTAAGAGAGACCCTCAAAAAGCACAAGTAAAATGTCTGAAATATAGAATCCCTCTAAATCATTTTAGCTCAACTGTATGCATCGGGGATGCTTAGATTAAATTATTTTCTACAGTAATTATATAGGTAGCATTCATCAAGAAGCTCATAAGTGAGAGCTATTGGCACTGCAGGAGGTTAAAGGGATGCAGGTCTCAAATTCTAAAGCAATAATGGCTCAATTTGGTCATGGGGAAATTGACTGCTATTTATTTTGTCCACAGGGAAACCAGAGTGTAATCCTTCAGATCAGTGGGATGAAAGTGCTCTGCTTTTGCTGATGCACATTTGTTGATCAGTGATTTATAATTTCAAAAAATCTACTAAATCTTTCATTTTTTAAATCAGAACACAAGTAACCAGGATTGGGGCAGTTTATGCTGTTATATTCCCAACTCTGATCTCCAGAATTTAATATTCCATTGGAATTTTTTTGAGGAATGAGGTCTATTCTATAAAGTAAGACTTTGTATGCAATTTTATACAGTAAATCTTACTGAATAATTTACTATTGTGAGAACTATTTTCTGAAACTAGTTGGTTTCTCTTGTTCTCAGTACCAAATAGAGACATTGGTTTCATCCTGGATCAGTGCCTGTATTTTCAAATACAATGAAGACAGTAGCAGTTAGCCTGATTAAGGGTCTGTGATCTTATTCTTTTCTATGGGGAGGTATCTGTAGCTTCCATGACAGGTGGGAGCTAGAGAATTCATATTTACCCTGGTATTTTTAAGGAGCATGAAGCATTTTCAAAGTACATCTGTATTGTTAAAGGTATGATTTCTGCTTTAGAATATTTTGCAAGGACATGCACAGTCCTTTGGCTCTTTCTCTTAATGGTGATTGCAAATTTGGCTCCAGAGTCCCATAAATATGATGACTGCTAATCTACACTTTCTATTGGAATGAAAATTCCTTCAGAAAAAAAAAAAACATCTTCCTAGTATTATGTTAAACTTCCTAGCAGGTGCCTGGTATCAAACAGAAACTGGAAATGATTAAAGCAGAGCTATAATAGTGAAAGCCCCAAATTATTGGGCCTGTTGACCCCACTGCTAAATGTGTGGCCACTGGAATATAATGAACTGATCTAGAATAGGCTGGCATGCCTTTTCAGGCTTCTGAGTCCTTACAGTTTCATGACACATGTGCTCATTATTTTATGAGCACCTACTATGTGCCCTTCCTGTGTAAAAGGACAAATAAAATAGGAGAATTCAGCTCATGGGTGTAACATCAGATTTAGAAATTGACAACATAAACAACATATACAATTACTGCGCAGTGAATGCATGAGATACACAAAGTGCAATAGAAACACAGGGAGGGTGTTAGGGAGGAAAAGGCAAAGAAAGTTGTCATGTGTTTGGGTCTTACAGGAAATCTGAAAGTTCCTAGGAACCAAAGGCGAGTATAATAGGAAGCAGAAAGAGCATGCATAAATGTTAGTAGAGGTGAAATCTAAGAAATGCTGGAAAATGAGCTGTTCCACATTCCTTCACTGTAATGTGGGTGGTAGGATTCTGTGGTTGAATGAGTATTTGGGATCATATTTTGCAGAAGTTTCTATGCCTTACCAAAGTGTTTGGGTTTTATCTCATAGGCAATGTGGATCCATCAAAGTATCCTAAGCAGATTTGCATTTTTTTAAGATAGACTGGCAGCAACATAGAATGCATATTTAAGAGAATGTTAATTAGAGATGGTTACAACCATGACAACCACCATTACACCTCCTTCACCACTTCACCCATCACCACTACTTTTCAGTGTTAGAGTTGCCTTACCTGGGTGCCTAGTTTGTGAGCACATGAAATGCTTGAAAACTGTTGTCTCAATACATCCTGTGTAAAAGACAATATCCTTAACTTTATTTTATGTATGGCATAGAGATAGGTTAGAAAGAATGTCCAAACTAACACAGATAGTGGAAAAGTATGGTATGAACATAGATGGTCTGACACTGGAGTCACACCCTTAACACAAATGTCATTATCTGAAAGTATGAAATTCCTCCTTAGAAATGCCAGGGGACTAATCAAAGAGGAGAAAAAAACAGAATGGAAGCAAATTGAAAGATATTTGTTAGATGCAATTGTAAGAGTTGGTGGCTTCAATAAACAACAGCAACAAAACAGATGTGTAACAAGAAGTTAAAAAAAAACTTTCAGAGGAATCAGAGACTTCGAGCTTGCTGACCTGATGAGTTGGTGTCCTTACTTGAAATGAGAAATGCCAGTTGAAAAGGAGAAAGACAATATTACTCACAAAATATGCAGTGGGCATTTCCCATACTTGTAAGTTACTACCCAGAATCTGAATCCTTTCCTATATTTTGGAAAGCCCAGAGAATAAGAATCCACTGTGAAGTTTGATAAGGTCAAAAACTTGTCCTCCTGAATTCTGGTAGATGTAGCATGGCATGTCACCTGATCTGTACCAAGGAATTTGCCTCTATAATTGGTGATGCAAAAAGGCTGGAACAGTTGGAATTCACTCCTTTTGGGAGATTAAGAATTTAGAGGCACTGGAAGGGGCAGAAAAGGTGTTAAGCACACAGTGGTACCAACAATAGTGCCACTATCAAGCCATAGTGCTGTAGTACCCTAGCAAGGATCTTCCTGCACTCTTCTATTCTTCTGTGTATTGTCCTCCTTCCCATTTTCTAATAAACACTCTGTCGATTCCACAAGTTCCACAATATGCTTCAGTCAGTTTCTTTTTCTTTTAAGTCAACCTGAATCAATGTCCGTTGATTGAAACTATTCTTATACTAGTTAAGTACAGAGAGTAATAAGCAAAGCTTTCAAACTGTTAATATGTGGAGTTATATACTGAGTTCAAGTTTTCTCCAGGACATACAAGCTAAGATGCCCAGGAGAAAATCAGTAATCATTTCAGAATTTAGAAGAAAGATAAGGCAGAACATGCCTGGATGACCAACCATACCAGGGCCTTCAAGCTACGCCATGACTGAGGAGCACCACCAGCAGAAACACACAGGGAGATCTTCAAGGATAGAGCATTAGTGAATGTCAGCATTTATGATTTATGCAGGGATTAAGGTGTGAAAATAAAAGGAGCTAAGATGCAGTGGTCAAAGTTGAGTGGTCAGAGCAATAGTACATGAAAGTAGTTTTATGAAAACTTGAGAAAGAAAGATTATCAGGAAGGAGAATGGTAGCGGTGTCGTCATTTTCAACAGAAAAGGAGTACTGAAAAGATGTCATGGGATTTGGCCATAAGCAACTGCTGGCATCCTTAGCATAATAGCTTGCTTTATTTTCATATCTTATTCTGAGATCCTTATATTAAATAAGTAGCTTTAATTTACAGTGTGGGATGATTGGTTTTATCCACAGTGAAGAAATTTATCACTTGTTTCCCCTTGTTTTTCCCCTTGTTTCCTCTCTCTCTCTCTCTCTAAGCCTTCTTTGAATGGGCTCCTGTTGGCTTGGGACTGGTAATAGCAGCAAACAATGAAAAGGCAACATGATGAAAGAGTCTCACCGTATTTTAATATTTCAACATCTAATGATAAGTGATTGGAGTTGAGGTGGTAAACTGAACTACTAACTATGGTGACATAAATGTATCAGTTTTTTTTTTTTTTCTGCAATGCTGGGGATGGAATCCAGTGCCTTGCACATACTAGGCAAGCAGTCTGCCTCTGAACTATACTCCCAATCCTTGATAAATCATATTTATTGTGTTTCATCACTCAGGACCCTATATTTTTGGAATTTATACCCAGGATGCAGATTCTGGAAACATCTGAGGTTGAGAGGGTTTTGGAGGTTGTGTTGTGTGTGTGTGTGTGTGTGTGTGTGTGTTAGTTTTGAGTTTACTTCTCTAGGCTTGAAAACCTATGAACTCACAGTGCTAGAATCAAGAACAGATGAAAACTATTTATTTATGCAACCATGTTCAGTTATATAAAATTTCTATCATTTGTCCTTTTCCTTTAAGGATTTAAACACTTTTCCCCCGTTTTCCTTGTTCTTTTGAAGTTGCCCTCTTTACTTCTTGGCTAATCTCTGCCTTTAATGATAATCCATCAATGTTTAGTAGCTTCTTTAAAAGTGATGTTTGACTTAACATGACTGTCAGTTTCTCCCTGCCTTCTGAATGCTCTCACTAATCATCTCCAACATCTCTCTATTGGATTATTTCATCCTTTTTGAGGATGTTCTTATTCTCTTTCATCTTTCCACAAATTACATAATAATTTATTAGACTGTGAGTACATGATGCATACTGAATGTGAAGTACCATTTTGAGTAAGTCACCTTTCTCTTGAAAGCCAGTCAATCCCTCTTGTATATTTCAAGAGCTCTTAAACTCGGTCCCACAGGGCTTTTAGGAGGTTCAAGGGAGGTGTCAGATTGCACAAAATGTTTCTTTAAGTGTGTGTAAAATGAAATCACCAATATTAGTATTATTCTGTTTTCAAATGAAGAAACTGAGGCACAGAGAGTTTAAGGAACATTTCAGAATCCAACAACCATACAGACTGCTCCTGTTGCTGAGAACAGTGGCTATGCTATGCCTCAATAAAAGACATTTTCCATTCTTCTTCAGTGTCCTTACTTACTCCCCATACCAGTCACCACAATCCATGGATTCTTGCTGGCAAAGAGTCATTCAGTTCTACATCTTTTCATTACCATGCCCAAATAACCTAAATTTGGGCCATCCTCATTGATCCCCTGAAATTGCAATAATAGGGTATATCAGTTTTGTCTTGTCTCCAAATCATCTTCCAAAATGACTGAATGATCTCTTCAGAAATGCAAATCTCAACTGTTTATAAGATTTTAAAGTATTTATTTTCATCTATTTTAACAGTATGTAAAATCTTTAGCAGGGTATATAAAATTAGGTCTTTCAGGATTGGTCCATTTACTTCTCTCCATTCACATTCACTCTCCCCACCACACACACACATGCACACTTTTGTCTACCCACCACTATCTTTCAGCAGTATTTTGTGTAACCTAGATTAAGATATTTGTCTTACCCATCTCTCCTATATATCCACTCTTGGATTTATAAACTCTTACGTTTTATATAACTAATTTTCCTTAGACTTTTAAATCTAGACACAAATCTAGAAGCCTTCCCTAACTCACTCTCCCTTGAATGAGTTCATGTCTGATCCCTCTTTTTCCCTCTGGCATCTTTTAATAGTTTATTGTGTTGTACTTTAGTAGAGGATTGGAGCTTCCTGAAATCTCTTTGAGAACAGCAATCTCTTTTCTCTCTGAATATACAAATAGCAAAGAGTGCCTGAAACACAGCAGATGCTCCAAAGATGAATGGAAAATAAACAAAATCAAGAATGAAAGGTGAATTCAGCTTGCTTAATTAATTGAATTATTTGGACTGGATAACTGAAACACAAAAGTTTTTCTTTGCTTTTAATTCATTAATCCAAGCTAAATGCTAAATTCTTTTAATGCTAAATTCTTATAACCTACATTTTTACTAAATATATGAGAATATGTTTTTGTTTGAATATAAATATTTCCTCCCTTAGATGGCTTATACCTACAATAATAAAAGTCTTATCCTTTCTAATTTAATGTGTATGTGCCCATCATGCTTTAATGATGGACAAATGGTAAGAATTTGTCCCCATACGTAATTTTAAGATCAGCAAATGATACAAAAGAATATAAAACACAGTCTTCAACAGTCCAAGTCGTACTTAATACAAGATGGAATTATATATTTAAAGTTGTCTATTGAATTATTTATAGTTGTATTTCATAATTTCTTCAGTCAATTTGAGGAATCTTAAAAAGAAAACACAAATTAAAAGAGTAAATATTTAAACAAGTCCAACTACAAATAGAATATCTCATTTGGTGACCACATATTAACATAGATTTAAGACATTAAGTTTTAGCTTAAGTGATGTTAAGTTTTAGCTTTCCTTTTGAGCTTCTGAACAGAGGGCAAAAATTATGGCTACTTATATGATGTTTTGTTCAAGAGAAAAAAAAGCATTCTGGCTTTTCTGGATAACAAAGGAAATAAGAGAATTTACATATTATTAAAGCTTATTTTCCTCCAATTATTTTTTGAACAAACAATAAGCATAAAACCCTTCAAACCATACTTTTTCTGCATGACCTCAGTATCAGATATGATCTTGATGAGCCAGGATCTCCCTGTTTACAAGAAGACAAGGTCAGACTACCTGTTATTTAAGACCTTTATTAGCTTGTATTCTGTGTTTTTAACTTGGGCATCAATGTGGACCTCTGTGTGTGTGTGTGAGTGTGTGTGTGTGTGTGTGTGTGTAGAGAGAGAGAGAGAGAGAGAAGATATATCTTCTATTATTCAGTTTAGCAAAGCTTCTGAATTATTGCATCATAACTCTCCATTTCTTTTTTTATGTATGTGAAGAGGAATAAAGTTGCTTTGGAACATTTGTAATCAATAAGCACTGAATGAGAAAGCAAACAGTACCTCGGATTAAAACTGTGTCTCTATTTAAAAGGTTTTGACCAATTGCCTAAAGCACTTGGGTATTAACTATAGGTTTACCTAATCAGGATAAGATATTAGTCTAGCCATTTTGGCAGACAGAGATCCTGATGCTCCCAGTATTCTACCACATGCCCTATTGGGGCTTCATTGTTTTCAACAACAAGATTTTCATTAGCTTAAGGCATTTTGTTATTCTGTTTGGTTCACTGCTCAGGTGTGGAATCACTGAACTCAATTATGGCTTCCTGCTTAGTGTTTTGAAGTATGGCTTTACTGAGAGTTGCTTGTTAGGAAAAATTCAAATGTCTTCCAAAATGTTCTGCATTTTGTTGTATTTGTTGTGAAATAATAACCTTATTTTTAGCAACAGTAATGATAGCAATGATAATAATAATATATTATGAAGTCATCTGATCCTGTTCCCCTGTTCCATTTTGTGGCAACAAAGTGCAAAACAATGTATTAATATTCTGGTAACCGTCAGTTGGAATTGTTATAACCATTAAATTGGATCATACTGTGGCCACTGGATTGGAGTGCTGCTGCTGAGCTATAATATTTACTTGTATAAGGCCAACTGAATCTGAATGAAAGAGAGTTTCTGTCCGTGGTACTGAAAGCAAATAGTCTCCCAGAGGATTTGGTACTGAACAAGTTCAAAGGAACCTCTTATGTTGAATCATGCATGTATTGTAATGTCTCTAATAAATCAATTACTTTTTGGCAGCAAAATGTCACAGCATTTAAAATTCTGATAATCACCTCCACTTTGCAGAGCTTTCGACTGTTATAATCCACACAATCTAGCATTCTCCTAGAATGTATCAAGGAGAAGGTTAAGTAACAAAGCATTAATGAAAAAAAACTTCAGGCATACATCCTTGACTAAGATTCAGAGAAGTTAAAAATTCTCTCCACTCTTAGAGTCCTAAATAATATACAGGTAAAGCACCACATGTCAAATATGATCTGGGTGGACCTCTTCCCACAGTGTACTATTTGGAAATGTATTGAAAACAATTTCTCAAATTTTTATTACTTATTAAACACCAGCACATGCCTGAAATCTTTAGGTACTTGTGCAACCGAATGTTACATCCTTCAAATGATGAAATGTGACAAGATCTTCTACTCATTATGCTTTAAAAGGAGAAGAACCTGTCTTCAATTTAAAAGTGTTTTGTCTCCTATAGAAATGAAAGCTCTGAAACAGATTTTTTTCTGTTTTTTACACCTTCTATATCTTCTCTATCCTATCTATAACTTCTATATGCAAGTTGCTTCTATATCTTCTGTAACTGACCGATATGCTTCAAACCCATCTCTTAAAATTGCCTACTATTTTTTTATCACCCATCCTTGTGCAAATAACCCGACTTGCAGCACTGCATTTGACTACTCTCTCTTGGGCATAAGAAACTATGAGTGTTTCCCAAGGACAAATGAATGAGCAAGTTCACTGTATACCACACAGTTTATTTTCTGCATATAGTCACACTTAAGTGGAGGGACATTTGGAATATGTTTTCATAAAAAATCTTTTTATAAATTCATTCATTGGGTTTTCTTTGGTGTCAAGCATATTTTGTCACCACACTAAATGGTGATGCTACAGAAATAAAAAAGAAAACCTGGTTCCTATGTTGAATGGATAAATTGAGAGCAAGAGGAAGAGCCATGGGATAGATAATTACAAAATATTGTAAAGAATACTGCAATCATCCCAGAATTAAAGAGTTTGAAAGTTCAAGGAGGAGCCCATAAACATTCTTGAGATTGAATGGGGTGGCGTGTGGGAATGTCTAAAGGTAGATTTTCAAAAAATGTGTTTAATTTTCATGTTACCAAACAAGATAAGATTTTTGTTTTCATGCTGACAAGGATGGTGCATAGAATGGCACAGTCTCAATTAAAGGTTTTCAGTTATGTCCTTCACAATAACTCCAGACAAGGTGGTCTCTGAATCTCCACCTCTGGAAACCAGAGGAGTAATTCTTTAACAATCAGGTTGACTATGTTCTGATCAGGAACAAACTGACATGAAGCTGTTTGGGTTTATCCTATTTGGGGTTCTTATGCTTATGGTGAAGAGCAGGAGACAGGGTGTGGATGAATGGACATGTGGATGAATGTGAGTGGACTGTGTGAGCTGACAGATAGATGAGGATTAAGAATGATAGGATAGTCATTATGGAATTGAAAGAACATCATAGGCTCAAGTGCATTGGACATGTATGCATACCTTAACTGGGAATCAGGTATATCCCAAACCTTTAATTAGAAATCTTACATGTATCTACTTTCAACTAAATCATTCTCTAATACTGGAGCTGGGCAACTTTATTATCCATTTTGTTTGCAAAGTAGCAGCCTCCCACATCCCAAGACTCAATCTTCCTGAACTTCCTCCCAGCATGCTGCAGGGAAAAAGTGAAGGTCCTTGGTCCCTTGGTTCAGAACAGCCATATCAGATAAATGTGATGTCTTGTTACCCAGAAATATTCATCTAAGAAGAGAAGAAAGTTTGATTATCATGAATTCTGCTCCACACTCCTCTTCTTGCCTGACAATAACCTCCCTCTCCAGAGCAACAATAATCTGAACACAAACAGACGTGAAGCTTTTCAAAAAGTAATGAACTCTGAGGCACTGGAGCCAAGGCAATCGTGGTTTAAATGCACGACTCCAGGAACCTAGAGAGGCTATCAATTATACAGCCAAGCCGTCAAGGAAGAAAAAATAATATTTCAAAAAGTCTTTGCCAGACACAGAAGAAAATGAAGAAAATGCCATAGAAATCACACTACTCAGAGCATTCAGTTCCAAGAGGATGACTGAGCAGAGATGAGTAACTAAATCCTGCCAAAGGCAGCCATCTCTGCACAAGAGATGGGACAGAGTGAGACACAGTGACTTTCCACTTGGTGTTGACTGTCCCTCAGTCAAAACACCTGAGTCCATGAAGTTCCTTCCTAGAATCATTTTCGGTTACCCCTGGCTCAAGCATAAAGGTGCATTCTCAGTTTATTGATCCATTTGGAAACATTTTGAGTGCCTAAAACAATATATCACCTTAGTACAGGGATTCACTTATTTTAAAAGCCGGCTCTTATCTATTATGTAATTTTATTCTTAAAACTACCCTTTGAAGGAAGAGAAGTGTTATTATTATGCCTCTTTTGCAGAAGACAGAGTTGAGGCCCAGAGAAGGAAAATGACTTACCTAAGCTACTAAGAGCTCAGTTGATGATCCTAGAATGCAGCTATTGATAAACATAGATTTTTGCAAATAAACTATTTTGAAGCTAAATAATTAACTATCATTAAGTCATCATTTGATCTTGTTTGGCCAGTTTAGGGCTGTTTTCACTGCTTTTCTCTGTTGAAGAAATTCTATTATAGGCTACTATAGGACCAAACAGGTTCATAAGATGGTATAAACCCAAAGATTGTATGACAAATTTTGGGCTAAATAATTCTGAATTGTTTTTGTTCATTTGTTTGTGCTCATTCTTTAAGAAAATATGGGGTAGAGAGTGTTCAAAGCTTAAGAGAAAGGTAATTTCTGTTTAGTGGGTGATATCCTTAAAAGTCAATGCTCTATTTTACACAAGGACAAGACAGTGGAAAAAAGAGTAACTCTATAGCTATGGGAGCTGACTTCTCATTTTATTTCCATTCTACACTTTTGGACACAAGTCATATTCAGTGAGTATTACTTTCTTCACTTAGGAAATTGAATTGATAATACTTGCCCCACTTATTTTACAAACTGGATGTGGAAATCACTTTACAAAATCAGATGCATACAAACATTACAGATGTATTAATTTGAATAACTGTCCTCCAAGAACCCTAGGGATCCTTTGTGGAGAGGAGAAAATGCCTGGTCTACTACACTTCTGTTGGACTAGGTAAACTAACAAGAATTGGGGCAGCAATCCTAATGCCTGTTCATATTGCATGTAGCTTTGTGATTTAATAATACAAAGGCAATAGATAGAGATAGTTAAAAGCATGACATTTGGAGTCAGAACAGAACTCTGCACTCACAGACAATCAAACAGATTACTTAATCTTTCTAGGTTTGATTCATTAGTCATACAATGGGAACAATAAAGCGATTTAATTCATAAGCTTCTTTTGAAGTTTAAATTCAAAATGAATGTAGAGGACATAACCGATACCTGGAAAAATATATGGAGGTACTTATAATAATTATCATTATTACATGTTGCTTCTGTGTAATGAATATTTGGTAGACATAGTATTATTTTCCTCTCTTCTGGATGGCTAGCATCAGACACTAACTGACCTCTTGGGGTATTGTGAGGGTTAGCTAATGAATTGTGGCAAAGAACCTGTGCAGTGCTGAGACTCTGAAAATTACATGATGGCATGTGAGTTGCATGACTTTCTATACTAGTCCTTTGGTATTACAATCGATCTTGCCTGGTTTCCTCCTACATTGATCTGTTCAGAATGCTCTTGACACAAATGCAATTTTCTGTGGCCAGCAATCAAATTCACCAATCACACAAGGCAAAAGCGATCGAAACAAAGGGCAGAAGTTGTGCTATTTCCAGCACAAATGATCAGTTCCTGAGTTTCTGACAGCATCAAATAGAAAAATCAAAATAACTTGAGACAGAAATAGCCTGAAGACCCTGGGGTCTTCAACCCATTTGCAATATTCCTATTCAACCTGGAGTCACCCACTCTGCACAAATAGGAAATTATGTATCTTGTGAGGTTGCATGCTGGGGAGAATTGGGAGTTGGCATGGAATATGGCTGGCCTCTATAATAATTGTTCCTGCTTTTAATTATTGACAATTTCAGTAGCTCTTAATAGTCTCGTTCTGCCCATAGGCCAAAGTATTATAAATGAGGGTTATTTCTAGCCACTGAATACACTCTCCTGATGTCTTATCATTTAAAAAGAAGACTGGTATGCCCTGAACACATTTTCTGACCATGTCTTTGTCTATATATCCCTGGTGGTAAACATATCTAGGAAAGGTGTAAGGAAGATGAGAAGAACCAGAGAAGCAGAGAGGGTTTGAGAAGATTATTTGTTTTTGACATTTTGGAGATCACAATACATCTCTGTATGAGATTTTTCCAGTGCTAATACTTTCTTAACTCTGAATTAGTAGAACCCTAAATAAAGACAGATAGTATCATGAATCAAATAATCTCTGTGCTCACCCCAGCAATAGCTGATTGGTCCAAGGGTGGTCTCTTAACTCAAATGAAGACAGAATGCTTGCTTTTCTGCTAATTTGGACTTGAAGCACCAAAAATGAACTCAACTGACTGTAGTCTATCAAGTCAACTATGAGGCAGGTCAACGCCACCTCAGCAAGGGTTTTGGTGGAGATGAGAGAAACTCAAGTAAATCAAGACACCACCACAGGAAGCACCTTAGCACTTCTTTCAGCACTTTTTTTATGCAAAAAAAAAAAAAATGCAACAAGGGAACAAAATATCCCAACAAGAGAAACACAGAGGATTCACTGATGGCAGTTCTCTTCTTATAGACTGTCTTGTTCTCATATTATATTCCACTAAGTCTGTCCCATTGTCCCAATAAAAATTCTTAAATTACTGGAGTGACTTCTTGTAATTCAAATGGACATTTACCCACGAAGAAAACTGGATAGTGGAGAAATGAAGAAAACAAAAGAATACAGAGGTATTAGAAGTACATGAAAGAGCAATTAAATGAACTGATTGTATATTCTATGTCTCTCTAAAATTCAAATGTAGAAATCCTAATTCCCAAGGTATTAGGAGGTGGTGTCTTCAGGAGGTGGTCTAGTCTTGAAGGCAGAGTCCTAATGAATAGATTAGCAATCTTATAACAACAGCTGAGAGAGATTCATATCCCTTCTACCATGTGCAGTTAGAGTGAGAAAGTGCCATCTATGAACCAAGAAATGGTCTCTAATCAGAACAGAATCTGTTGGATGCCTTGACCTTGCACTTCCCAGCATCAGAACTGTGATAAAAAAAATCTGTTGTTCATAAGCCATTCTGATTATGTATTCTGTTATGCCTGCTTAAATGGACTAAAATAGAAGATAAAAAGATAGAAAAACCACTAGAAGAGGTGACTAGGTGACATTCAGTGTGCTTGGGCTTGCTTGAACTCTGTGAGATTCTGCTGGCCTGGAGAAAAAGTCATCGAGCATCTGAAGAAGCAAGGGAAGGCACTAGAATCTATCATAAAAAGAATGATGAAGAATTAGAAATTCATTCAACGACCAATGCTTATTGAAAAATAAGATGTGACATTCAGTGAAGGATACTCACACTCAAAAAGTTACATCTTTTGGGTTAAGAGATACTTGCAATATAATGAGGCAAATACAATGATAGATGTGGGTGATGCTTGCTCTATTTAGTCAGGGGAAAAAAGAGAAGACTTGAGAAACATAATAGGCATTTTCAAATATTGTAATCCCCATCCTGGGGTCAGGGACCATTTACCACTTATTATTCTAATCTCAACACTTGCTATAGTGCTTGACACACAAAAGGTGTTTAGCAAATATTTGTTGAAATGAATTAGAGAAAAGATTGAATGTTTCTAATGTTAGGTATTTTACCTAATTTCAATCCCCCCTCACAATGAACTAATGAGTGGTTATACTCAAGCTGTTACAAATGAGAATGCTAGAATTCAGACAAATTAAATATTCAGTGGAAACATATGCAATTGCCAATATTCAGTTATTTTGCACTATAATTTGTAGATGTGTACATTGATAAGATTTAAAATTCATAGTTTCTAATTAAAAGCCAAAAAGTTTTTATTACCATAAATAATTCAGTATATTCTATATGATTCTTAAAAAAAAACTAGTCAAGAGATAGATATAAGAGAGAAGTAGATTTTGGTGTGTTTCTGTGTGTGGTGTGTGTGTGTGTGTGTGTGTGTGTGTGTGTGCATGTTAGAGTATTTCTCAAAGAAGCAAGATCTACATGAGTAGGGTGTTCAAATGACCAGTGAGTATTATCTATTTACCTAGGTACCTATTACAGAGAGAATTAAAGTTCTGGAAATGGGATCATAAGATTTTATATAACTTGAAACTCCCATCATCTTCAAAATAGCATCTCTTATGCCTTGCAGGCCTAAGGGTGTTAATGACATGTGCTGTGTTGGAAAAATGGAGTAGAGTCTCTTTCACCTGGACTTTCAGAGTTTCTGTCAATATTCCCTAAGAAATATTTGTTCAATGCACCTGATATGTTGCATAGGTTACATCAAGTCTTGGCTCCTATTTGATTTGACAAGTGTCTATGGCCAGCTTGAGCTAGCCGCATGCCCTCTCCAACCCAGAGTTAAGAGTGGATCAAAGTCATCCCTTACCCTTCTCCTAAGCACAGTTTAAGCCATATCCTGGAACAACTTCCTAACACTTGATTTCTGGAGACATAGGATATAATTGTCACTGAGAGAAAGATGGGATGGACTGAAGTCCAGGCAGAGAAGTAGGAACAACTGTTTGTAAACATTTGTGCAGACAGCAACATGCCCCAGTCCTATTTGAGCAACTCCATATATATTAACTCCCATTTTCCTCTTGTTTGTTACTGTCAAAGATGAAAGCATAATCCCTTCTAATTCTTACCTTCAGAATTGTCATTTCTACCAAAACTTACGTCAATGACTGTTGGTCTAGGAAGATATCTAGAGCTGTGGAATTCAACCAAGAGATCACTCTGACTTATCTGAGTATTTGAAGATAACTGAGTCTCTCAGAAACAATTTTGTGAAGTGTCATGGCTCCATTCTGCAATGGATTTGCTACAGGTGACCATTCAGTGACCAGACCAGTGAGATAAGAAATGCAAATATGGAGCCAGAGACCCAGAGCAAGTGAAAGGCCAAAGGTTTCTGTGATTGTAATTTCTGACCCAAATCCTAGTAATAACAGGGACCAGAAAAAAGGGGCTTTGGATGAACAATGAATTAGAGAATATTTGAAGTTCCATAATATGCAATTCTGAAATCAATTCAGCATACCATTTGCTTACTCAGTAGTTTTGAGATATGAGTTTAAAGCACCTTTCCTGCGTAAACACCTGAGTCCCAGAAAGGAAAGTTTCAGTGTCTGGGACAAGTTTAAAGCAAGGGTCTCCTTTAGACAAGCAGTTATTTTTGCAATACATTGGCAAGACAAGCTACTTCTTAACTCGTGTCTCCTCCCTTTCCTACAGGCAGGTTTCTCTCCGGCCTTGAGTTGACTTAAAGATTCCCCAGGAGAACTGGCCTGAAAATCAGTTCTAAAAGCCAAAAAAGGAAAAAAAAAAAAAAAGAGGAGAGCCAGATTAAAGTATCAGCCCAGAATTTATGCTCTGGACTTAAGGTTTAATAATGCAACAGAAAATCAATATTTAATAAAGCAAATGATGGAGAAAAACACTGTCTGGGAGATGAGGCTGCTTCACTGTTTTCAAACGTCTTAGTCCCAAAGGAGGATGAGTTGGCAGGATGGAGTGAAGACCAGGCTGACGAGAGAATCTGGCATGCAGACAATTGTAGGTCCCATTGATTCCTATTTTGTTATCTCGTGGGCTTGCTGACCATTTTATTAAAGGCCTAACACAGAATTACAATGAAAGTGCTATGAGATACTCAATAGAGTAGGGACAAATGGACCTAACCAGCCTTCAATTAGCAACCCTAGATTATCCTGATTTATGCCAGGAACTATCAAATTTCCCACTCTATTTGGAGAAAAAGGAGGGGAGAATGAGCCATGGAATTGGAGCTCTTTAGATGTATTCCAGAAAGGCAATATCTGATGAGTACTGGCCCAAGACATCATGGAATGAGAACTGTAGTATGGTGCAGCTATTCAGCATGAATAGCCTCTTGAACAGTGGGTTGCACTTAGTAGGGATGGAAATTGTCACTGACTGATTAATGAATCCTGAGACAACTGTCTAGGAATGCAAAGTTCCTTAGGTCCTTTCTGATTACTGTGTGGATTGCAAAGCATTTCTGAGCTGCCAGAATACTGAATTTCATTATATGGTTCTCCACATTGCTATTTTAATATTTCTGAGTAGTCATTTTTCATTGAAAGTTATTCTTATTTTGGGGGCAAAACAGTCTTGATACTGTCTATTTCTTTCTGGTGTAGTTATCTATGTCATAGTTCATTTAGGATTCTGATTTGGCTAGAACCTTTACCTTGCCAGGGGAGAAAGTTGTGCATATCCACTTGGAAAAGCTCTTTGTGTTTTCCAGTATTGGAACTATGCATGACTATGTATGTACCATAAATTCTGTTGAGTTATTTTGTCCTCTCTCCATCTAAGGCTCCCAGAGTAGCTGAGTAAAAGTAGAGACAACTGAAGCCAATATGTTTCTCATAACCCAAGAAGCCTGAGGCAAGGTATGTGATAGCACTGCTTGAATGGGAATGAATTCATTTGTAATGGACAGATTGGATACTCCCATTTGTTTTCTTAAAAATAAATGGAGACAGCACAGTGTATTGTTCCTCGTTAATGAGGAAACTTCTCAGAAATCCTTAATACAAGTATAAATTATGAAGAGAAGTGATGCTTGAAAGGGAGACAAGTCATGACAAAAGTTGGAGAGGAATGAAGAATTCAAGCTCCAAAAGGAGTAAGGAAAAATGTCAGTCTTGCTCATCATCATAACAAGCCAGTTATATTGGCTATGGCATTGCTATATAGTGTTTAATGTTAACTGAACGAATGAATTCAACTGAGTAAAATAGAATAGAAAAAAGTGGAATAAAGAAACACAAAAGTAGAATGAAAATGAATACACAATGGGGGAAGTGGAAGATGGAAGGTCAAGTGTAATAGTTCAAGTTAGGATAGGTCCAAACTATACTCCCAGCTTGACCATTAGTTTATGCTGTGAATTCTTAAATGTGTTATTGAAACTCCATAAATATAAGAGAGCAGTAGTCTCACACTCTTGCTAGTGAAGTGCTATGAGACTGTGAGTTTGCAGACAGAATCCCAAAAGTAGCCTGATGCTAGAAGTGATGGTCAGAACCAGAGTGACTCTCCCCCTACTCCTTTTGTTTGGACTTCATTTGCTATCAGGAGTCTCACAAAGTTTTGTCTGAATAAGCCTTGCAGTTTCAAATTATGAAACATTCCTTGCCAAATAGTTTTGTAACCAATTCATCCTGGGAGAGATTTCTGTCACAGACCAATAGATAATGAGATCTTATTTAGCATAAGGTGGACAAGAATGGCTGAGTCATTGCAAGACTGATATTACAGGTGTAGCAAATGGGATTCAGAACTTCAGGGACTCAGAAAGGTTAAAGAAACTAGATCATGCTCTTCAGAATTCATTACAAGAAATTTTTGCTGGGGTACTGTCTATGCACTCCTGATAGAGATAGTAAGGAGAAATGCTATAAAACTGTGTCTAAACCATGAGCAGGATAAAGTATCAAAAGGCAAGGATAACTTGGGCCATAAAGGGCTTTAGGTGAAAATTTTCAACATTGAGAGTAATTGATATATCCACTAAATAGCTAAGGGGTTGCTATCAGAGCAGCTGTAATAATTTTATTTATAAAACTCTCACTTCTTCTGAGGTGCTCAGGGCATTGTACAATAGCACTAAATAAATTAAATTAAAGCATGAAATATTATGGAAATGCAAAGAAATCAACATCACCGAGGAGACAGGGAAACCCAAAAAGAAATAAAAGGAAGAAAAAAAGTATCTCTTCTCTGTAAGAAGCAGCACATAGCAGGAAGATGCTTTTGAGAAGAGAGGGGAAGAGAAACAGACCCACTGTTGAGATCCTCTTAATAGCACATAAGGGTTCCAGCCCCATTTTACATTTGAAAGATCTTGAACGAGATTTTCAACATTCTAAGACTCCATTTCCTCATCCAGAAAGCATGAATACTATAGTATAATTTCCTGTTGAAAATTGTTATGATTTTTGAATGAGATTTTGTAAGCTAAATCTATTACTTGCTACATACATGGTAAAAACCCAATTGATGTTTGCTATTATTATTACTGTGACCACTGGACCAAGGATGCAGTATGATGGACAGAGACAGTGAATCAGGAAAAATCAGATAAAATGAGGTAAAGTGGGATAAATGCCTGAACCAAGTCAACAACAGTAAAGATGTATAAGTAAGAGATACCTACAGGATTAGAAGGCTGAATGAGGGCTGCTCTAGGAAGGAAGGAATCAAGGATGACCTCTAGGTCTCTATCCTGAACATCAGGTATATAGTTGTGCCATTCTTCAAGATTGCTTAATACAGAAGCAAGAAGAATTGGGTGGTAAGAGAGGCAGGGTAGGATGATCTGTTTAATTTGGGATATATTGAGGCATTTTCAAGAGGTGATTCCATTAGGTTCCTACAGACATAGCTTTACCAGTGTTGGATATAAAGAGGTAGCTATCATGAGTGAAACCACAGCAGAGAGGCCATGGATGTGGGTGGATCCTTAAATATCATGTAACCCAAAAGAGGAGAGGAGAAGAGTGAAATGTGGAGATCATATGTGAGGGGAAGCTGAAAATAAAACAAAACTTATAGGAAGAGTCTAGGTAAGTAAGGGGAAATTTGAAAAAACTAAAGAGTGCTGCAATAGTCAAGGGACTGAATCCTTAGAGGGTAAACTCCATTCTATCAGGGCATCCTTTTTCAATGGAATTGAAACCAGTGATGGAAAAAATAAATAAAACATTCTGCCTAATAAAATTTATACCATTCATGAAAGACTTAGAAACTCTTTCATAGGATAAGTGCTCACACTCATCCATGGGAATGTCAACGTTAAAAATGGCATCCCATCTAGTTTGGTGATGATAAAAAGAATTTAGGAAGGCAGAACATAAAGTCCCTCATTAGTGATAAAATGCTAGATGGGCAACATGTCATACTGAATTCACATGCTGATTGTACCTGGGACAAACCAACCACCAGATGTGCTCTTCATAAACATTCAATAAGCCCCCAGAAGAGATTCTGCTTAGTCAGAGTACACTTGAATAACACATGCTATCTTCCATAAGTTTATAATCTAGTAAAAGAATGTTCTCTTTATTCATATAGTACTTTACAAAAATTCAAAGTTGATATTAATTGATGATTGCCATCTGAGCTCATGAGAATGGGGGCAATACTGGTATTTAATGAATGGACCTCTCCATAGAGTACAAGAAAGAAGAAAAGAAATGTAGGAAGAATGAGAAAGGAAGGAAAAGAATCCAGTAAAAGATAAGAAGAAAAAAAGAGAAAAGAAAATAAATTATTATATGCTTGGTTGAATTATGACATTTTATTTATTTTTATCTTATATTGTCATTTCACAACAACCCTGCCAAATAGGATTTATTGTTGTCTTCATCTTACACATGAAAAAAATTAAAGACAACTGATTATACAGCTATTATTCTAATATAACTGTTCCTTAACTTACCTACCATGTTGTTTTGTGTTTCCTCATACTAAAAAGGGAAGATTTGTCTTTAATCAGGTGCAAGGGAAAGAGCCCTGGCTGAGAGCCAGGAGAACTGGGGTTAGTCTTCACCACTTCCTTTAAGCGGTGGTGTGAACTTAGATTAAGAGTCAGTTAACCTCTTGCATTTCATGTTTTCCCATCTGTAATATCAGAATAGTGGTTCTCAATAGGAGTGAACAATAAAAGCACACAGGGGTTTTAAAAAATAATGATACCATGGATTTATCCCCCCAAAATGGAATCAAGCTCTCTGGGGAGCACCAATATGATTCTGTTTAACACTAGTCCAAGCAGCTATAATGCACAGTGGAGTTTAGAATCACTGGCTAGATGGCCTCTGAGGCAGCTTCTGGCTCTGAACTGATTTGAGCCCATGCTTGCTCTTGCACAGCCCATTCCTAATTGGAGTCCAGTCCTCTGAGCCAGATTAACCTGACCCTTTGCTCACAAATGGAAGTTAGTGCCTGAGGTGAGCTGTGTATAGTGAGGTAGCCTGAAGTCAGCCTCTCACTCTGTCACTTACTAATGTGTAACCTTACCCAGGATAGCTGTTTTCCTCATTTCCCAAGTAAGGACAATGAGAACATATATTGCTCAAGTGTGTTCTGCATATTAAATGAGATACTATACATAAAGAATTTCATCTAGTTTCTGGTTTCTACATATTAAGTTTTAAATAAGATATAGCTATAAATATTGATATCTTTGTATGAGGAAAGTCTGCATGCTACTGTTTGCATGCAGTTTCCCTTAATAGTACTGTGAGATGAGAAGTCATAACTATAATCCCCTATGACTAGATCAGCCAAGTGTCCCCCACAGTCATTTTGCCGCACAGGTGGGCCCCAGCCCGGAACAGAAGAAGCCTCTGGGCATAGCGGGGCAAGCAGACTCCTGGGCTTAGTCAACACTTTTGTGTTGAGTCCTCTGCTCTACCCCAGGAAATCTCTTCCTCCTGACATCTTGCTGGTGCTCAGGTCAAACCAGATGATGGTAGGGCGTCAACTGGAGTATTGCCTTAGTCCTTTCAGTGTGACCCCCACTTCTGAAGTCATCCTAGCCCAGGGTGAGTACCTTTTCCTTGTATGGCCTTCAAGTTCATTCTGAATGAGTAGCAACTGTCTATTATACCCATGATCAACTGTGAATTACTTCTGGTTCATAAAAAAATGGAAACCTCCCCTGACAATCTCACAAATACACTCCCCATAAACACGTACCCACCTCCTCAACACACAAACATACATACAGACTCACATATACACACACATTGCTTTAAGGACGATGCCCACAGATGCAACATATTTGCATCTTAACAAAGAAATCTAGACATACTGTCTTCTCTCCATGCACTGAGGAAAAAGAAAATTTCATCTGGGGTTGGATGCAGACTCCCCAGAGTAAATGATACATTGTGAATGAAACCACAGCTCAGTTTCAAGATGTGCTTATTAAGTGAAATGAAACATACAAAAATGAAAAGGAGCATTTGATCATCTGATCCTCTTCACAATGGCCATGTGACCTGAGTGTTGGAGGCAAAACCAAAGGGTCATTTAGAGAAGGACCAGCCCAGGTTGAAGGTGCTGTGAGAGCCTGGGCAGTGGGATGGGAAAGAACAGAAGGCTGCAGAGCTGTGTGCTGGGAGATTAAAACTGAGGATGGTAAAAACCAAGGGAAGCCCAGGGAAGAGGAAAGTGGAAGGGGAAGGAAAGAAACCAAAGGTAGAGGGAAAAAGAAAATTCTGAGAAATATGAGAAGAGAGAACACATGAGCAAAAGAGGGCAGGGTGCAGAGGGCAGGGTATCAAATGCAAAAGGTCAAAGTGAAGAATGGCACTGGGAACACATCAGAGGATGGACGATCAGAAAGAGCACTTCTAGGAGAGTAAAACAGAACACTTTGAAAATGAAAAGGGAAAGGAGGAAAAACTACAATAAGAGACAAAAAAAAAAATCTCAGCAGCAATAAAGAAAAAGAAATTGCTGGCAAGACCATATGAAAAATAGTCCATTGAGGAAGAAGAGTACAAATGCACTCCATGCTGATGGCTGGTCTTCTAAGTAAGGTGATGGCTGTGGTGCAAATTAGTTTAGCAACTTAAACTTGGATGGAGTTGAAAATATAGTATAGATGAGCTTTGAGGTCAATTCCTCTTAACCCAGAGCAGCTCTGGGCAGGCCTGGGTGAGGCTGGATGGATAAGATGACTCACCATTGGGGGACCTTCTTGTCTTTGCCTTGCTCTCTAATGTCCTCTTTTCAAAACTGGAACTGTGTGAGAAGTCCTGAATAAGATTTACTCTTTGCTAAACTGGGTTCCTTTTGCCCTGAAGGAAAATTCCAAAGTCCACAGCCTGGCACACAAAGTCCCTTGTACTCTGGCTTCTCCTCACCTCTTGGTGTCTTACATCTCACCCCTCCTTTCTCTTCCTAGCTCTTATATGGGACACTTTGACCTTCTTTTAATGGGCCATGCCCCCATTCATTCCTCTCTGGTGCTTGCATATGTCATTATCGTCCAAGTGCTTCACCTTAATACTTTAGTGGCTAATCCTATTTGGCTTTCAGCTCTGGTTGAGCTTCATTTTGCACATGTCCTGAGGTTCACAGAGGTCTCCATGAGTCAGGGGCCTCTCCTGGATACTACCAGAGCCACTGTTCCCACCTGGTACTCATCCCAACTCTTTCCCTATATTACAATGAACTATATACTTCTCCTGTCACTCAGTACCATGTTATTTCTTTGGGGATAGATTGGGTGTTTGTATTTTACCCTCAGTCTACCACAAAGCTTACTCCTAACAGAAGTTCAATGAATATTTGATTGTTGAACAAATGAAGGACTTACTTGACAAATGCTTCTTGCCTAAGGCAAGGCCTGTGCTAACAGGTGAGGCAGGAGTTTGTGTGTGGTGGTAGAGATGGTGATAACCCTGACTCAGTTTACTTCCTATGGTCAACTGTCAAGCTCCTGCTCTGAGTGCCCTGGGCTGGCCTTCTTGATATGCCCCAAGGATGCATCAGCCATTACCTCTAGGGCTAATCTTACTCTAATCTAAGGAAGCTTTTGGATGGAAAATCATTTGCCATGTGAACTTCAAAAAAGAAGTGTCTCACATGTGGTTGTTTATCACCAGCCAGGCTGAAAACTGGTCTGCCTGAAGAGAGGGAGGAAGTAACTGTCTTAGTGTGTCACAATAAAGGACAAAAGCTAACAACTCTTTAGAAAGAAGTTTAAAACAAAGTAAGAGAATCTGGAGTAAGGCTGGGTTGACCCACTTAGGTGACTGGCTCTCCTTTACGTCTCTGTTTCCTGTCTTTCATTTGAATGACACTAAAGCAGGAAGCTCAGGGAGATGGAAATCTCACTATAATTAGAAGCATAGAACATGCCCACTCACCTTATTTGACACAGTTCCTACTATGAAGCATGAACATAATTTAGTATTTGACATAAGAAATGTTCCAAATTTGACTTTCATCTGGTCCTTAGCTTGACCAGGCTCAAGATCTTGTGATTCCCAAATCCATCTACAGAAGATCCCCTTAGGGTGTTTGGGGTTCAGCTAGTCTAGGGAGAAATTCCTATCCTTCCTCTCATTATAGAAAATTCCTTTGAAGATTCTAAAGCAGGCAGCAGGAATGAGTGGTCAGAGGTACACTGTGACATCTTATGTTTAATATTCTCTGGACCTGTTCTCCTTTTTAATTTCAAATATCTTCTCCCATTTGAGTGGCCCTCTCCTAGTACTTTATTCTAACTTATTTAAAACTTTGTCTTTTTTTTCATACAATCTTCATCTCCTTTTGGTGGCATGATTTCATCTCAATAATCCAAATGCTATCTTCTTACAATTCCAAACTGAAACAAAATCTGGCAGAGATTTTTTTTTCTCATTTGTAAATGTATAAACTTAAATCTTTTACAAAGTTATAAACATTACATTTCATTTACTTTGAAACTTACCAAACCATACATTGAGAAGAACACATGTCTTCTTGGAATAAGACCATCTGGGAAAACTGGGAGCATGTGGCTGCCAGATCCTGCCTGTCCTTCCTGTATGCACACCCTCCAGCCACTTATCTGTTGCTCTAAGGCACAATTTGTAAGCCCCTTGAGTAGGGAGGAGCATAATATGAATTTATACCGTGTTCTCATTTCCTGTGTCTCCCTGCCTCAAAACCATCTCTCTAATCTATCCTCCATTCTCATGGCCAAAGTCCATCTGAAACAACTTTTGTATTTCCCAGTTCAAAACCTTCTTGTTTTTCCGTTCAAAACCTTCTTGTTTTTCCGTTCTTTCCATAGTGAGATGTGTACTTCATGGGCAAGAGAGACCTGGCACTCCCACGTCCTCCGGGCCATGGGTGCTCCCTAACATCTCCTGCTTTTTGTAAGGAACCACTGGCACCAGGACTCCTAGCTCCTTCCTGCCATATGTTTTCTTTTCCCCTTAATCTAGAACATTAGCCCCCTTTGTCACCTTGCCAAGATAATCCATGCTGCCAAACTCAGTTTAATGTCTCCAGGTCTAAGAATGGATTGATCAAATAATTTGGATAGGAATGACAGTAAAATTCATATTCTTCCACCTCAGCAAAGAAACAGAAAAAAATTCAAAATAAAAATGAACATGTTCACTTAATGGTAGGTCTTTGTTTTCATCCATTTATTTATTGAACAAGTACTTATTGTGTCCCACTGTTTCCAGATAGTGGAAAACAATAGTTAACAAAGCAGGCCAAGTGGACACTTCTAGAGTGTATGTTCAGTGGGGGTAAAACTGACTGCACCCCTTAACTCAGAAGTGTACATTATTCCCATTGGATATTTGTGTTATGAAGACAATTAAGGAAAATAAGTGCTAGAGAGTGATAAGCAAGGTGGGAACTCTATTTTACACAGGTGACCAAGAAGACCCCTGCCCTGTCAAAATCTTAATAAAGAGGAGAGAACTCCAAGGACTGGGGCACAAGAACCAGCAAGAGATCCATAAGATTCAGCTAGGAGCTCATCAGTGTAGTCCAAGCACATGAAGGCAAGGTGGAGGGAGGGTAGGAACAAGGCAATGTTTTGTGGGTGGGTCAGAGCAATGTCAGGGACTGGTCTGTGTAAGGCCCTTTAAGGACTTTGGGTTCCACTCTATGAGGAAAAAACTCAGGGAGTTTTGATCCAAGAAATAAGAAAATTTATAAAGATTTTTGCTCTCTGGACTGAATGTGTAGAACAAATAAATGACAGCAATCAAGAGTGGTAAGAAAAAATAAAAAAAGACTAGGTAGGTAGAAAGGTGGAGCTTAGAGAGGGGAGGAGAGGTAGGATTCCAGATAAATTTCAAAATTTAGCAAATCTAACCAGATCTTATCAAGAATAAGGAAAAATATGGGAGAAGAAAAGAGTGAAATGGAAGCTGAATGCTGGGAATGAACTTCTAGAAGAATGAAGTTGCCATTTCCTGAATGTGAAGAATATAGGAAGAACAGGTTTGTGATTAAGGAGGGTGATGTGCATGAATTAAAGAGTTTTATTTTATATATTTTGAATTTGAGATGCTTATAAGACAAAGAGTGGAGTTAAAGTTCAAATGCTTGCCCTCCATCCAAGTTGACAAAAGAACACTTAAGAATTTTTAAACTTCAACTCTCTTCCCATGTCCCTAAACTAAATCTCATAGCCTTGTGGTAGGTAGTCTCACAGACTCCTCTCAGTAAAATCTATTTGGCTAAGAAGTTCCTCTGTTCTGTGCTCCCATCCTCTAGAGTCCTAAATATAATCATTTCAACACCAAGAAACAGTCTTAGTACCAAAGTTCAGTGCTGGGGATTGAACCCAGGGCTTTCTGCTTGCAAGGCAAGTACTTTACAAGCTGAACTATATCCCCAGTCCAGGACCAAAGTTTTAATGATCAACTTCTGTAGATATTCCAAAGACAAGGAACAAATACTTCAATTATATCTATATTTCAAGGTAGATCTCTAATGGGATGTTTTGTTTTGTTTTTTAAATAGAGTCATCACTCAGTATCCATAGGTAATTGGTTCTAGGCCCCCTTAGAATACCAAAATCCAGAGATAAACTTAAGTCCTTTATGTAAAAATGTGAGTATTTTCATAGATCCTGCACACATTCTCCCACATACTGAAAATCCTCTCTAGATTACTTATCATATCTTATTCAATGTAAATGCTATGTAAAAAGTTATTCTATATGGTTTCGAGAATATTGACAAGGAAAGTCTGTATGTATTAAAGACAAATGGATTTTTTCTAAGATAGATATTCTAGAGGATAAATTACAACAATAATCATTCATTGTTTTTATGGCTTCTGTCAGTCACTTCCTGGGAAGTGGTATGGCCAGGCAGTTCCAACTTAGTATCTCTCCTGAGAAAACAAGCCAATGTCAGAAGAGCCTGTGACCTGGTGAAGGCCTAATGGGCACTAAAGGCTGTGCTTTCCTGGTGGTTCCCTCATGGCTGGCAAGTTCCCACTGACTCTTGGAGGGAGGCCTCAGTCCCTGTCCATATGGGTCTATGCAGGGCTATTTGAATGTCCTCACAGCAAGGGGGCTGGATTCCCCAGAATAGAAGAAGCAAACTTCTTTTAATAAAGGGCTGGAGAGCAACTATTTTAAGCATTGTTGGCTACCTCAAGTCTCTATAACATATTCTTTTTCTTTTTTTATCCATATTCTAAAAATATAAAAACCAATCCTAGCTTACAGATCCTAACGAGATAGACTATATTTGGCCCATAGGCCCTGATTTGCTGATGCCTTTCCTTAGAGAAAGCAATCTAAGTGATGAAGGTGAAAGTTGTCTTGTTTACATAGGCCTAGCCTGTGAAGTTACACACTCGTCCTTTCATGATATAGTGTTGGTTAAATCTGTGGATGTGGAACTATGTAACTCACAGATATGAAGGACTGAGTATAAAGAAAAGCAGTCTGCTCTAAAGATGAATCTAACTCTCACAGAGACAAATCTAAATTTCTGGCAGATCAGGAATTTCAGGTTTTTCCCTACTTCCAGCCATCAAGGATTTGAAATATTAAAATCAGTGTATAAGTTTTGTGTTGCTGCTTTAACAAATTTCTACAGACTTTATGTTTCAAACAACAGACATCTATTCTTTCTTAGCTTTGGAGGCCATGAGGCCAAATCACTTTCATTGGGTTAAAATCAAGACATCAATACTTCCTCTGGAATCCTCAGAGGAAATTCTATTCCATGATTCCTCCAGCTTCTGCTGGCTACTGACATTCCTTGGCTTTTGGCCTCATCACTCCAATCTTCAAGGCCAATATTATCAAATCTTCATATTGTCTTCTCTTCTGTGTATGTCTCTAGTAATCTGCACCTGACTCTCCAGAGTGCACATGTGATTATATTTAGGGTCTTGAATAATCTCATCCTCAATCTTTGATTTAATCACATCTGCAAAGGTACTCTCATATAAGGCATTTTCACATGTCTTAGGGATTAGGATCTGCTATCTTTGCTTGGCCATTATCCAGCCTACTGCAATGATAACTGAACAAAAACACAGTGAATAACTTGAATTATTTTTTCAAAGAAACTTCATAGATTCATTCGTTACCTCACAAATAGTCCCTAAATTCCTATTAAGTTCCAGGTTGTGGGTATAGAACACAAAGCAAATATGTCTCCTACCCCCAGCAAAGCATACATAATCTATTAATCAGAAAAACAGATGCCCAATTCTCCCTATGATAGGAACAAGTAAGGACAGAACTTTGGCTTTGGTAAAGGTAGAGTGCAGGGGTTAACTCACATTAGCAGGTCTGGGAAAGCCTTTCTATGAAACAGGCATCTGAGATAATGTGTGAAGGATAACCATGGTTGATGGAATTAAAAGAGGAAGAGAATTCCAGGAAGAGAGGCAATACATACAAAGGGTCTGTGACCAGAAAGAGCAAGAAGAGTAAAATAACTAAGACAAAAACAGTGAGTCAGGGACATGCCATGAGTCAAGAAAGGAGGTTCCCTGGATCCAGATCCCTGGGCTAATCAATTGCTTGATAAGTACTGTCTGTCTTAGGCAAAGGAAAAGACCTTGAGGGACCATCATGTTTGAAAGAGTACTTTGGCTGTAAGTTCAGAAAGAATGGGTAAAAAGAATAGAGTGGACAAGAGCAGTTAAGTTATTTCATTTTCCTTCTAATACTTAGGGACTGATGCCAGATAGTTTATTTCAAAAGACTTTTTCACCTTCCAGGACAGGGAATCCCTGCTCCCAAACTTAGGGTGGTCCCTTCTCTTAGCCCCAGTATTCCCATGCTGTCCTAATAGTTCCCCTTTTAACCTTTCATTGCTATCCCCACTCCCATTATATATCCTGATCACAGGCTTCATATCTCTTCCAACCTTATTTTAGTGCTGGACACATCATAGTCTATATATATGTGAAAAGGAAAAATAATCTCAATTTCTTTCTTACAATAGGAATAAAGAGTTGGGACAGCCTGTACCATCAATGTAGGTACAGGAGTACCCTCTTTGAAGCCCAGGCTTTAGTTCTATAAAATCACCATTAAAACATACCCGAGTTGATTGATGAGAAGTAAAGGCATGGTGGAGACAGAGCTATGGGACATCATGAGGTCAGAGCTAAGAAAATCATGAGTACTCAAGGAGGGTTCAGGTTGGGGAAAACAGATGCAATCCAGGCAAACTCTTGGGCACAGAGACCTACATCAGCAGCAGACTGTGTATGCATTACTGATACAAAGGATTGACTCTGTTTAAAAGAGCTAGACTAGGACAAATAGAAGTAGGAATCTGCAAAGCTTTATCACTAGTAAATAATTACAAAACTGAAAGATGTTAATATACAGTTGCACTCTGCTTCTTTGCTTCTATTGGGCACCTTTCGCCAAATCAGATTAAGGGATATATTGAAACATTTCTACAAAGCATGTTTATTCAGGAATAGTTTAAATAAGTAGGTCATTTTCCCAGGTAATTATTATCAAAATTCGGACTGGAACCCAAGAAACTCCTAAATCCTAAAATTTGCTTCTTTCAACTAAGCTATTCAATCCCCAGTGAAGCCAACACCGGGTTCATTGTGCAGACTCCCAATTAATCACAGTAGAAAGCACTACTTGCCAAGAGAAAATCCTCTATTTTGAATGCTTAATCCCCCACCAGCTGAGTTTACCACAAAGACATGAATATATAATTGAGACATAAAGAAAACATGCCACCAAATTAAACTGTCCTAATTTTAAATCAATAAATTCCTTCTCAAATAACATGAAATGAAGACCAAAAGAAAAATGTGGATCTCTGACAACTCTCAATGCATTGTATCACTGAGCTGAACTCCAACAGACGCCAGTGAGATTTCCTAACACTAGACACTAATTTACCACAGACCACATCCAATAGGAATATGTCTTAGTGTGGCCTCTAAATGGTGACATCTGAAGGCAGACATCTGAAACATTGTGTCTTCCATCATTTGTGTATCGTCTCTCAGGTAAGAAGGGGAAGTGGTTGCTGGGACCTAAGGGCTGGGATCCCCTTTCTGTGGCTGTCACTTATTCTTGGCAGGATCCTCATCCTCTAGGGTATGATCATCACGATGACACAGCAAAACCCAATACCATGTACTGTATTTGCTAATATACAAAGAATATTCTTATCATACCATGATTAAAATATCATGATTGCAACTGCAACTGTAAACAAACATTTAGTGCTTTCAAAAACTGACTGGCTGGCAGGAAGGTCTTTGGCAATCCTTGCCCTTTGTGTCTTAACCATGCAAGGGGTATAGAACACCAGTCGGGATTAGTTATGTTCTTTCCTCCTGAGATTTCTTCCTTCCACTCAAAGCTTATTAATCCAGGTGTGTGTCATGTTCTATTCCACTAACAGACTTCTGAAAATTTGTCCATTGCCAAAACAATTTAATATATGTTTCCTTGAGGAACAGAAAGATCTTTTTGCCAAATATGGGTTGAAAACATACATGGTTTTATCCAAAACTGAGATGTAACCAAACTTTCTAGTCCTATGTCCAGTGATTTCAAACCAGGAACCCTCTGCTGTGACTATGGCAGTATTTCCAATCTTCCTTCAATGAGTCATGTATTGTCAGATTTTCAAGCCCTGCACATGCTATTGCTCAAGTCTGGGATGTCACATCTTACCCAGAGTCACCAAACACAGAACTTACAATTAAGACCCTTGTGCAATGTAACATTCTAGTTTTGTTTTAGCCTGCAGATAAATTCAATTACTCTTTTAGTGTGTTCATCACATTCTATGCATAAATATTCTTAACCTTTTTACTTTAGAAGATTGTTCCTTATGAGTACTGTGGTTTCCTCTACTAGATAAGACAGGAACTCTGTCTGAATCTTTGTGCTCACAGCACCTGTTTCAAAGTTCTGTTGAACAGAATTGAAAGATGTCAGCTGATAATCCTCAATCAGAAATAGATGAACTGAGAGCTTTTCATACCAACTTCTTCCCAGGCCTATGAAGTTAAGTATTTTAACTTTCTCAAGAAGGGTGGTGGCCTGAGTCGGTCTTCTGATCATCCAAAAGCCTTTTTGTAAGAGTAACAGCACTGTGATCAATGATGCTTCCTGCATATCCCTGTGTACATACCCCATGGGGCATGTGCTGAAACCTTTAGGGATATGGTAAATTAAGACATATTCTAGGATTCACCACCAAGACACCTCTTGCAACCCTTAAATAAGAACATTTTCTTCAAAGTCAGTTTGAATAGTTCCCCATCTTTGATACAGGAATGGGAGGTTGTAGGAATGCATCTTGTAAATTCAGGATCTGATGTTTATCCTTTCCCCAAAATAAAGTGACAGCCTGTCTCACTTGTAAGCTGTGGAAGGAATCAAGATCCAGAAGGAATCTGAGACACTTTTTTTCAGCCTCTAGTGTTGGAATCTGTGATAGCTCAGAGGCAGCTCAGATTCCCTGGGGAAAACCACTGAAAGGGTGGGAATTTGCTGGTTGCCTGTAGAATTTCCTTAGGGAGCCCTAACTGCTTACCTGGAGAGCTGTTGCTGTAGACTCTATAAGTATAGTGAGGCAATAAGGGTCACCTGAAATTTCTCTCTGTTAGAACCGGAAGTGGTCTGCAGAGCTTGGTCAGAGGAACCTTATTTTATTTACTATTCTGACCAGGAGGCACCTGTGAGCAGATGCCAAATTTCTCAAAATACTTAGGAAACACAAGGGATGATCCCTCCCCAACCATACCAGAAGGCACATAATTTATGGTTTAAATGCCATAAATTAAACAAGTATGACTTTTATTATAGCATTTTGCTAAGATTGTTTTAGTATTATGCACACTGTCCTTAGTTCTGGCTTAGCAGACAGAACTAAGTGGGTTTACTGAAACATTAGTCTTGGTCTCAGCTTTCTGATAAATGTCCCTCTATATTGTCAGTAGCTGCTTCAAGAAATTTAAAAACTCACCAGGTAGAGCTGAGTAGCCTCATCTGCATGCTGTCTAAATTGTGTAAATTAATCGCAGGTAAATGCCCTACTTCCTTGCCATTCTCCAGGGTGCTTTAAGGAACACTTTAATTTTGTAGTTGAATTTAATTTCCCTACCTTTTCAAAATTGTGCCGAATTTAGATGCAGAGTCGTATGACCAGACCAAATAAATGTGCGTTTTCATCTATTTCTTAAACAGGGCAGGAAGCAAAGAGGCCATTGGGAAGCAGTTTAGGATGGCAGTGTTCTCAACTGCTTGTCACCCAGACTACAGAAACCCAGGAAATGAAGGCATACTCAGAAGGTGATTGTGTCTATTCTGAATTGGATGGTGATGTTTTCCTCCACCTCCTCCACCCAGACTGAAGTAAAATTGATGGGGCAAAGGTCTTCCCAGCTCTCCAGGAGACTTGGAGAGCCAAGAGGGCACAGCACCTTATTTTCAGGGATGAGTCCAGAGATACAGAAATCTTTGTTTTCAAAGTAAGGCAGCATTCATTATATCACATAGTTCCCTTGGATATGTTGTGTTTCAACTTTCTTTTTGTTCAGGATGAGGGTGAGGGGGAATCTATGGTGAAGAGGTATGCAGAAATTAAAAGTTACTGTGCCTGTTAATTATGAGTTCAGCTTAAAAAGATCAATTAATTATTCAAGATTGGGAAGGAGCACCATGTATGTCAGGCAGGTAGAAGGAGAGGGATAGGAGCAGGGAGACAGTACAAGGTAAATGAAGGAATAGTGTGGCTAAAGCTCTATTGTTTGTGAGTCATAGGAGGAGGTTGGCTCTCTCCACAGCTTAGTCCCTTTCTCCCCAGGATTCCACTGTCACAGGGAATGGAGTGTCTTGGCTTCGGCCCCTCATTCCGGTTCCATTCTGAAGACATTTGTGTTTTCCACCTTTCACCTGAATTTCAGAGTTGTTTGACTCAAAAGGCAGGTAATTAACTATCAAACAATAGCAGGGATTTTCAGATTAATTCTGCCTAGAAAGAAATAGGAAAACTCATTTTCACCAAACAAAAGGGAGGGGGTGATTAGATGCTCCAATGACAAAAGAAAGACTTAGATAGGGCCTAGGAAACTGATAAAGAGGCCAAAAGCTTTTTTATTATTTTTACACTAATATCTCTGTTTTTATAAGCACTGCATTCTACTGTCCTCTGTTATGCAAATGTCTCTCTAAGTGAGATTGAAGTTGCATAGGCACTCAGGTCCAGGCAGAGCAGTCAGCTTTCCATGCTTGGATAAAGGGGACCTTTTCCTTACGTTTGAAAACAACCAAAGCACGAAGTTGCCATACAATGAGCTTGGATATTTAGAAACAAAAATATTTTTTTTGAGAACTATTCTCAATCTGCCCTTAGTTTGGCACCCAATGCAGTCCCACTGAGTGTTTTATCTACTCAGCGTTTTCCAAAATCTGGCTCTCCACCAAGGGAACAATGGAGACAGGGAGATGGTCATTTTATACAAAAAAGAAGAAGAAGAAGGAGGAGGAGGAGGAGGAGGAGGAGGAGAAAGAGAAGGAGAAGAAAGCTGGGTTGGACAGTAAGATCAAGAAGGTGAAAGGCCTTAAAAATTCAGCTAGATTCCAGAAGCAGTCACTTATTAATTATACTCATAAAGCAGAAAACTAAGGTCAAAGGAATTGAAATCAGTAGAACCACATTTTAAAAAATTGTAGATGGATCTCACTAGATTTAAAGATTATGCTCTGCTGTCAAACTGGACATGCAAATCTCTGGGTGGTTGTTTCTGACTTTTCATATTCTGAATGGTGTATTTAGGGCATCACCAAATCAGGAGTTCCTGATCTCTGACCATGTTCATCTCTGATGATGAACTAATTCCCCCATATGATGCTTCAGATGCATTGCTGTCAAACAGGGCTCACAAGTATACCTCTCAGAGCCCTGATAGATTCCTCTCCCCTGCATTCACATGCCACCAGTCCCCAAGCTCTGCCTGTCCTCCATTTACTTCTTTAAGCTTTAAACCCTTTTCTTTGCCCTAGCTAAGAAAGGCTCCATCTTTTCAACAATTCTCTTCTGCTTTTCAAGGATCCGCCATCATCTTTTCCAACTTCTATCCTCCAAAATTTCATTCTGTTTTACCACCTCACACCTAGTATTATGGTATGGCTTTTGGGGTGTCCTTCCAAAGCTCATGTGTTAGACAATGCAAGATTGTTTGGAGGTGAAATAATTGGGTTATGAGAGGCATAATCTAATCAGTGTGTTACTCTAGTTGATTGAATTAACTGGATGATAACTGTAGACAGATAGGGTGAGGCTGGAGGAGGTAGGTCAGAGGGGATGTGCCTTAGGGTATATATTTTGTCCCTGCTGAGCAGAACTCTCTCTGCTTCCTGGTGACCATTTTCTGAGCTGCTTTCTTCTTTTGTACTCTTCTGCCAAAATGTTCTGCCTTATCTTGGGTCCAGAGCAATGGAACCATGAGTTTATGGACTGAGACCTCTGAAACCATATTCACCAAATGAACTTTTCCTCCTGTTCTTGTCAGGTTTTTTGGTCATAGAGCAAAAATGCTGACTTAAACACCTGGCTCTTCAAGGAGTGGACCATTTTGGCTTTAACATCAAATGATCATACTGGTGACCATCTATGGCATCATCCAGTAAATTTTCTTTAATGGAAATTCATATACATGTTATATATCTGCTCTCATTAAGGCAGTAGCAACTGATTGCATGGGGCTACTAAGGTGTAGTAGGTGGTTAGTGTGACAGAGGAAGTGAATGTTTAATTTTATTTAATTTTATCTGTCTAGATTTAATTTTAAATAGCCACTGTAGCAAGTAACTACTTAGATAAATTCTCTTCTTAATTTATCCCTTCCCTTCCTGCTGCCTTCCCCTCTATCTCCCTTCCATACCACCCTCTTTCAAGGATGGCCCTTATTTCTAGCTCACATAAGGAGACATTTGACCATGTGATTGCCTGGGCTCTGTCTCCAAAAGTGAGACTGCTTCTTTTCACTGTTCCTTCCCCAAGGATGACTCTACACAGTGAAGCTTAGAAGCACCATGATTATCTTCCTAAAGTTTGGTCCTATATCTCTGGCCAGAAGCTCTTTTTCTCCTGGTCTTTTGGAATCTCACCTTTGGACTAATGGGCTTTGACCTACACTCTTATTCTGCCTGGTTCTCTCTATGGCTCTGCTTAATAGTTGCTCCTTCAATGTCCTATACTGCCCATTGCTGCAGTGGGAAAGACTCTCACCCCCAGTCCAAGGCAAACTGAACCCATTCATATTTCAGGTACTTGACCAGTCCTGCTTAGTAAACCACCCCAAATCCTTCACCAGGAGAAGGTGGAAGGATTTAAAAGAATTTAGGCAGCAACAGAACTACCCTTTTAAAAAGGTTAGAAAATATCTTGACTAAAATGGGTAGATATTTTTAAAAAGAAAGAGACAAATTCATTTTGAAAAGAAATGGAAAGTTAAAAAAAAAAAGAGCACTTTTTCTTTTGCTAAAATCTGCTGCTATTGGACTTTAAAAACATCCCAAAGAACAAAGCACAACACCTAGAACTAGATCTTGCCACAGGAAAGCATATCCAGAAAGTTGGAAGGACTGAAGTGGGTACTCACTGATGGAGCTCTAGAAAACATGAAGTGAGGACAGTCCTCCAGACCCTCACATGATGCTTGAGTTAGGTGATCAGTACTTAGAAGCACTAGGGATTTTGGCTGCCATACATATGGGCCAGTTGGATTTTGGTATAGGTCATTTCTGAAGGTTTTAAGTGGCTAATCAGATACCATGGGAGTAAGAAGATCCATATCCCAGGTGTTTCCAGGAGTGTTTGAAAAATTGATTTTGACAATAGCATCGATATTTCCAGAAGCTAACTTCATGGGAGTGATTGGGCCAAATGTTACACACATCCATATTCTCTATACAAAGGTGAAAGGTGAACTGACTTTTCAAGGGCAACTTCTTATTTAACCTTATTTGCTAAGTGCTTGGCTAAGGTACTAGTTACCAGGATTGATTTTCCCCAGTGATCATTTACTATGTGAATGAATGAATTCATGTACAATGGATGGGGGTCAGTTTTTCACGCAGATGCACAGATGGTGTATAATGACTATATGTAAGACTCACACATATTGAATCACAACTGTAAAGACAGAGGATCTAATAGAAAAACTAATGGGGTAGATGGGATATTTGGTAGTCTCAGTTCTAGACCTGAAATAAATTGCCCAATACTATGAAAATGACATTACCTTCATTCTGTATGGGTTTATTTATATATGATCTCGACTACACAGACATAAATACACATACCCATAGGCAAAGTATCAGGTTAGTTCTCTTCTGTTGCTGCTGCTTTAACTTATTTTTTTCTTTAATGATCACAAAACTATTTTGAAAATTTAATATGTCTGACTTGTGTTCCAGCAGAGTTCTGTTCAGGGTTGAAAAGCAACTTAAATTCAGACAGCCAGCTTCTGCTAGGGGAATTAGGGTTTCTGGTCAGTATAATAAATGATCCCAAGATAAATATATTTCTTTTTTTTAAATCCTGGATGCTAGTGTATCCCCTTTCCAATACAGAAACAGAGGTGTCTGGTTCTATTTAGTTTGTCTGATTGCTTTGAAGAAGGGGGACAGGTTGACTCTGGAAAAACTATGGTCCTCTATTCATTAAAGTGTCAATAAAACTCAGTCCAGGCATATTGACAGCGGATTAGCTTAGACTGAGTCTGTGTACAAGACCAATGCCTCTTTTAACCCAGCTTGTTTCCAGATCAATACACCCATCAGCATTCGAAAATTAGCCCAAGATGAGATTCCAATACTCGAGGTGGTGTGTCATGCGAAGAGGGCACCTAGCCAAGTCACAGATGTAAACACCTAGCTGTGGATTAGACATTTTCCATTAGCTTGGATGTGAGTGAAGATGGATGTAGAGTGCATTCCCTCACCCCCTCCCATCACCCTGTTTCCCAGGCACTCAACCTCCTCTTCTGGAGCCCATATAAGATCTTCACACTATAATTCCAGTCATTTGCTTCTTTAATCATTTATTAAGCATTCAATTTGTATAAGGCATTCTACCAAGTATTAGGGCAGAAATGTGTGGGTGTGTGCAGAGGGTAACTTAGGAGAAAAAAAGCTGCCAAAAAACATAATGTCTTGTTTCAAATTTAAAGGAGACATTAGCATTTTTCTTAATTCTTTCCACTTTCCATCCATAAATGTGCTGCTTCCTAAAGCAAATGCCTGTTCATTGTTCCTAGTCTTTCATTATCATTGCTATGTATTCTGCCCTTGGAATGACTTAACTAGCAAAGCCTCATAGAGATTACAGAAGGTGCCACTGGAGCATTTACCAAACCTCCCCATAGTATGGTGATTCTTTATTTTTGTCTGCAATGAAAATGTATTTACATTAAAACAGATATACATTTAAACAAAAATATATAGTAATTCCTATCCTGGTGTGTATAAAGTATTCTAATACCTTTTATGCAATTTTATTAAAAAATGCAATTTACATTTAGCAATTTGAAAAAAGAATTATTCATTTATAGAACCAATAAAATAAAGAAAACATTATGATTTCTTTGGTGAAAAAAGAGTGAGGGAAAAAATAAACAAAAATGTGTTGTGAGCACTCTGCTGCAGCATGAGGGCTTCCAGTGTCAAATTGGCAACATCTCTTACCAAGCCAGGCCTGATGTTACCCTCATTCTAGCCTGTCCTCTTGTCATTAAACTCCATAGTTCAGATTTGTGATGTACATTTTGCTTTCTCCTCCCTTCCCGAAGCTAGCTGTCCCCTAATTCTTTGTTAAGTTTTTCCTTCTTGAGTCCTACTCTTTCCCATTTTCATCCAGTGGCTCTAACCTTCTCTCAGGGATGCTGCCAGGAAGGGTCAGCTGCAGGAGCCTCCAGGAAAGGAAAGAGTTCATTGCTCTGTACTTGCCACCTGGCTGGATGAAGGGAACCTGGAATCAGTTAAGGGAAGAAACTCCAAAAGAGCAGCTGGCATTTCATTGCTTGGAGGCTTTAGCTTCTGAGATAATAAAATGCTTTTAATACACTGTAAAACCTGTTTTAAAGTTAAAAATATGACAACAGCATTCAAAAATAGAAAACAAAAACCCTTATAATAGCACAAGAGCTAACACATAAGTAGCCCTTCTATGGGCCAGACCTTCTCCTAAGTGTTTTATATGTTGGACATGTAAAATTTAATCCTAACCCCTGCTTTGCACATTGACCCCATTATACAGAAAGAGACCCATGAGGCATAATGATAACTTGATCCAATTCTCACAGCCAGAAAGTAGCCCAGTGTGACTCTAAGCTCTTACTAGCTAGGAATGCATTCACAGGCTGCATTCTCTGAATGCTCTGGGACCAGTTCTGCTTTGTGGGAAGAAGTGAATACCAATTCCAAGTTCTGAGAAAAAGAGCAGAACCCAGAGAAACACACACAGGGACAAACTCCAAATGAACTGCAACAACAAAAGAACCCAAGCAAACACATGAGGTCTTAAAAGTGCAGAAGGGAAGGAGAGCCAACCTGTAACCAAAATATAGCTGATCTGACACAGGTTTTAGAGGAGAAGCAACAAATCAAAACCTGAGGTCTGAGAAATGAAAGAAGATGCAAGCACACTGGAAAACAGTGGGGCTGCTTGGGAAGGATGCACTGGAGGGAAGATCCCTGAGCCTTCTTGATGTCTTTGCTCTGTGTGAAAACTAGTCTAGGGTGTGGAATATGTGGAGTACCAAAGGAACATTGTAACGCTGGTCTTAAAGCAGTCTTGGAGTTGGATCGAACATGAAAAAACAAAATGCTTAGGAGAGGAAAAAAACAAGGAAAGCAATGATTAGAAGATAATTTCTATGAAAATATATTTTTGGAATAAAAGCCAAAATGAAAACAAAAATCCTACTCAATGGGCAAATGATTGTAAAATTCAGCTTCTAAAAACAAAATGTCAAACAGAAAGATGTCCTCACTCGACAAGATAAACAAAATACATCTCTGTTAAGGTAATAGAAAAAGTCATTAATACAGGCTTTCCCTGCCACCCATTCTGACCTCCCAGCCAGGCACCCACCTTGTACAATGAGGTGGACCCGAGAGGTCTTTGGGTGGTTGTCTGTCTGCACAGAGCAGGTGTATGGGCCCTCGTCATACACATCCACATTCTGGATCTCGATGCTGTACTGAGTTTGGGTGTTGCTCAGAAGGACCACACGAGGATCCAGGCACCACTTGTCATTCCCAGCGTAGAGGATGGTGCTGCGGTTTAGCCAGGCCACCCGGGTAACCCGGTTGTCAATCGTGCACCTGAAGATAAGACAAGACAGGTAAGTCAAAGGATCAGGGAGTAAATAGGAGTCATCAGAGTGGGGTTGTCATGGCAAGGCTGTGTTATTCTGCCTTCTCTTTTGCCCTTATCTCTGCATATTCATGCGTTTTCTTTTATGATCTGTTATTGGTAGAACTTTTTGGAACACAGTAAGCAGAGGCCTTATGGGATTATAATCTCAGAACATTGGTTGTCTTAGACTTGCAGGTCCAGAGGAGTTCAGTACTTCTGAAATTGTTTAAAACAACTTCTCAATCATAACCTGAAGGCATCTTGCATACTCAGAATGGTTGGATCTTTCAGCACCATTGGCCTTCTCTTGGCTCAAGGATTTCCATGCTGTGGATGCTTATAATCTCTCTAATTACTATCTAGGTTTTTTGAGTGTACTAATTCATACAATACTTGTAACCACTGGATGGTGTATATTCTCATGGCAAAGAAATTGAGGAACAGAGCAAGTCAATAATTCTCCAATTCATACAGATAATATGTGTTAGATCAGAAACCCAGCTTTAACTACTAACCATTATTCCACTCATCTCAGAATAGCAAATTCCAACAGAAGGATTCTGAAGTCAAAACTAAATAAGGACCACCATCAGTGCTATTTATCTTCATTATACCCAGGGGCAGAAATGTTCAATTATTGCTAGACTAAAGGCATTTTCCCAAATCTCAAAACTGTTCGCACATATAAAAATAGATTCCCTTTCTTTTATTTTTACATCTGGAGTCCTCAGATTGTGGAAGCTTCCTTCTCTTTTCTACACTTTGAAATTTGCCAGAGATCTCACCAAGTCCTCATCGTCTCTTTCTGTCTGTATTCATTTTCTTCTCTTGCTGTACCACACATTTTCTATGGCCTTAGGCTAAATTCACAAACACATGAGTCCTGATTCACAAACACATTAGTCCTGATCCTAACTATATGCTGCAAATAGCAGTGTTACATGGTACATATAATGATGCCTCAAATTTATACATTCTTTTGCAATATACAAAGCACTTTTGCATTCACCTTGTCTCATTTGATTCCTGCAACAACATATCTGTGAGGTACATACTCTCACCCATTCTCTGTTTAGTCCTGGTAAGAACAAGGAAATAATGGAATTAGATTTCTCAATCAGTGCTTCATATTTCTGGTCCTGAGTATGCCTCAGAAGGTACAGAGCTGAATTTTTCAGTGGGGAGGGTTTTTTCTTCTATTGAAATCTCAAAATGGTCTGAATCATAAAATATACATATGAGCTACTACTGAGAACCTCCACTTTGCTATTTCTAGTATCCTCAGGCAGTTGGTCCCTCTTGAAATGAGACATCCTGTACTGTGCATACTTTCCACTTTACTTGTGTAAATGTCACACCACTATGGAAGGGCCTCTCAGGTGCAGGTGGACGTTTTGCTGAGAGCTCCTTCAGGGAAGATTGTTCAACCAGAAAACACCTTTGCTCTGGCATCCAGCAAGTTTTCAGGTGCTTATTGAATTTTCTAGAAATGCAGAAGAGGTGCATTGTCTCTGACATTATTCAGACATACAGAATGGAAGTGGTAGAAGATTGAATGGGGGGAACACCAAGGGAGTATTCTGGAAAAGGGTGTAAATCACTTATGTCAGAATCACATGAGCGGCATATAACCTCCACCATACACTAGTCTACTGATTCAGAATCTTTGGAAGCCCAGAAATACAAATTTATAATAATGGGCAAGTTGGGTCATATACTCACTAAAGTTTGATATTAAATAGTGTATCCTGGACCACCTTCATAATTTAATGGAGCCTGGAACAAAAGGAAAATATGGAGACCTTTGTTCAAGAATTAGTAAGAGTTTTAAGGTGTTAAGAGCAGAGCATGAACCTTATTGCAGGTCCCTATGCAAATAATCACAGTCATAAAGCCAGCTATGAATGCACCTTAAATTCTGTTATACTAATGAACTGCCTGGGAATCTTGATGAAATGTGATTTCTGAATCAGTAGATGTGGAACCTGGGATTCTGCATCTTTAGGAAGCTCCCAAGGGATGAAAATATTGATGGCCTCTGGATCACTTCTTGAGCAGCATTTATCTGGAGGTAAATTGTGTGTACACTAGCATTTGCAAAGAACCAAGCTAGCACCTCACTATGCAAGAGTGTGAACAGCAAACAGCAGGCTCAATATCACTTGGGAACTTGTTAGAAATACAAAATCTCATGTCCCACATCAGAGGCAGTGATTTGGAATCTGCATTTTAATAAGATCTCCAGGTGACTCAAATGCACACAGAGTTTAGACTAGTCTAGAGTGTACCACAAACATTACTTTTTGCTTTGATGACAATATCCAGACTATGCTCTGGGAGTGAACAAACGGAGAGAAGTTTAGACAATGAAGGAGGCTCCTGACACTGTTCCTTCTTTTACATGTTGGGCCACCATTCCTGAAATATGGATTCGGAATTACATTGATCTCAAATTCATTAAGAAGCACAACACAATCCACAGCTTGCTTTACTAGTAATGTAGCTGGGACACCATTTATGTTAACTGCTTAAAGGTACTCACTAATCTCACCCAGGTGTGTAGGTCCAAGCAAGGAACTGGTAAAAATTCATATTCATCGCTAATGCTTATTGAATGTATATTACTATATGCTAGGTTACCAGGAAAGCCCATTACATGCAATTTTAGAATCTCAAAAATTTGATCATGTTCACTTACTGTTGTCAATTTACATGTGAGATTAACTGAGACTAAGAAACATCTACATTTGTTATGATCACACTGATATTAAGCTGTAGAAATAAGAATCGCCCATGTTTTCCTTTGTTTTGTTTTCCAAATTCAGTGTTCTTGAATGGCCTTATACTATCTTAAAATAACATCCAGATTGGTGGTTCTCAAATTTAAATTGAATCAGAATCTCCTGGATGATCTGACAAGAGTCATTGCTGAGTTCCTACCTGCAATTTTCTCATACAGTGGTTCTGGGGTGCAGTTTGAGAAAATATGTTTCTGATATAATCCCAAGTGGTACAGATGCTGTTGATCTGGAGACCAATACTTTGAAAACCACTAATTTAGATATCTGGTTCCTAGTGAAATGAGAGTAGGACATTTGAATGGGCACTAGGAAATGACGCTTGTGGGAAACAATTTCCCATTTTCTTGCAGGAGAGAACTTTCTTGTAACCAATATATTCTGGGAAACCAGAAGCAGAGTTCTAGTTATTTTTTTTCTCCCAGAAGCTTAAATTTGACCAGATACCAGTTAAATGCCCATGGTGTAGGAAATGCTGACTAACAGACTCTAAGTAACATGAATAATATTTGTTGATGGCTGTAATGCAGGCATCCCACAACTTCAAGAAGAATACAAGAGGACTGTCCTGGGCTTTCTTGTGTGCATCTAATTATTGAAAATCAACTGAAACAGAAGTGTTCCCACCACACTGCATTGCATTACAGGGCCAAAGAGGTTCCTCTTCAGATACACTAGCGCTCTGAACATAGCCAATTTCCAGCAAAGTTATGCAGCCCCTGTGATATACTACACTGAAAAGCTGGCATAGCATCAGCTGCGGTTTTGGGCACATCCAAGGTCATGTTTAGATGTCCAAACTGTCACTGCTGGATATCAGTCTTGCTGAGTCTCCTCGGAATTAACACTGGCTTCTGCAGAGATGGATCACAAAGGTAACTTGGCAGTCAACTCCTGTCACCTCCTCATACCTGCCCCCATCTATCTGTCTCATTTATCCAGTCTCCATAACAATGCAGAGGAGACATCTTTCCTAGGTTAAAAAAAAAGGGAAAATGGGCATAATTGCTCTCAGTCAGAGCAAATGCTTTGGTGGATGGGGAGTAGGTAGAAATTCAGGGTTGGGAAATTCAGCCAACAGGTTCCTTTATACAGACACTGCCCTTCATACAGTTCTTCTATAAAATGACTCCTCAAACACATGATGGTATTTTACCTTCAGGAAGATAATTAAATATATTATTAACTATGAGTGAATAGGTTTCATAATCATTTGTCCCTGACAGGTGAACACAGTGGAGATGGCCACTTCTTAGATGTCAAGCAAATAGTCCCAAGTTGTCAGGATGCAGGCCAGGAAGAGTGATGGGAGATTGAAGGGTGGGAAGGGTCCAGAATAAACTTTGAAAGTCTCTCACCTTCTCCATAATCTTGATGCACTCCACCTTTCCATTTCAACATTCTCTCTGCCCAGTACAACTCAGGTACAAAGAACCAAGAACAACCTTAGTTGTGCAGAAGGATTCTGGATTGGACCCTGGAGTTCCCAACTCCCCTCCATTCTGATAATTTTCAATTCTCTCCACCTTTAGTGCCAGCCCTTCCTTCACTAACCATCAGTCTTTGGTACTTTTGTGAGTGACTTTTCTCACCACCAGTCCCTCCTGCATGTGATCACCATGGACAGCCCATGGCCTGGCCTATTCAGCATCCTGGAGAATCCAGGCAGAGACAGACAAAAAGCCATGGAGAGACATTCATTTGCCATTTCAGTCTACATAAACTATCTCAGTGTGAATGTGTCTGTCTGCATCTTGTTCTTCTTCTGGAGAAATTTCTCCCAGAAACTCTTAGAAAATAGACATATTGTAGTTTAGCATGGATTATTGAGGGCATACCTCCCCCTCCCCATATCTATTGTCAATGCATTATCTTTAATGATGAAAATCACCATGTGTAGTTGGCCAAAAGAGGATCCAGCCATATGAGCACATGTTCAGCCATGAACCACAGCATAGGATATGGTGGAGAAAGCTGTCACACCTGTAATTTTCTGCAGCTCCATCTATTGTCTCAAACCTCTAAAACTGCAGCCCTTTATATCCTTAATGTCTTGCTGATGAATGTGGCATTATTTCACATGTTGCATTTATATAGTTAGGAATAGTACAAAATTATTAAGGAAGCCCAGGATGTATGTTGTAGAAATAAAACCATAAAAGAATGAACTCAAGGCTCATACTTTTGGATTTAGAATGGAGGAGAAAGAGAGAGATAAGACCTTGGAAACTGGAAGAAAAAGGGAGAGAAATTATCTGTTTGGAACCTTCTATAGAAAAAGAGAGTGTTGAAATAAAGAGTGAGATTATTGAATAAAGGAGAGAAAAATCCAAGCTTGGCCTTTCTTAATCTCACCTGCCTGAAGATCTGAGGCAATAATGGATCCAGACAGTGTGCAATCCAACTGTTCCTTCTATCAAATGGCTCTTTAACAGCTTTTGAAAGGCAGCACGCTTGAGACCACAGCAAAATAAGTGCCTCCATCCTTCACAGCACCTGGTCACAATCACCTCTTATCACTTTGAAATGCTCCAGCTGCCCCTACATTTAGTTCTTTTGGGCATTGGATTTGTGCTCCACCCCACCTCACTCTTCTCAGCAAAATATTACAACATGAATGGCTTGGAATGCCCAGACTCAGTTCCAGGAGGTTGGAACTCACCCCTTGTATCTCTTCCACATCTGCTTTTTCAAGGAAGGGTTTTCTAGATGAAACCAAGAAACAAACAAGTGGGGATGCTTCAGCACAGATACAATGAAAATTGAGATATCAGCTAACATCTTAGTTCTTATAGCAAGACACCTTCACTACTAATGATGTTAGTTTTGATCCTGCTGTATATTTATTAGGTCTGAACTTAGGCTGATATGTACAAAATATGTTTGGATCTTACAGAGACTAAAACAAGTTAACACTAAGATCACACTGACCTTATATCTCCCAACTGTAACTGGTTTTGCTTCACCTAAGTAAACAGAAGTGTGCTGTGAAATCTTTCCTGTGAATATAATGACAAGGCAAACTTGGTAGAATCAGAGGACCCACGTAGGATAGAGGTGAAAAGACTGCGTGAGGGAAACACAGCTGTAAGCATACTATCCTATGACCTCCCTCCCCCACCACTGTTAGCTGGTAGTGGTGGTCAAAAGGAGGGTTAGAAAGAGAATGAGAAAAGACTCTGAAGGCTGACTGCTGGAATTAAAGTCCCAATGCTGTTCTTGTTGCCTCTGAGACCTCAACTAGGTTATCTCACTTCACTGAGTTCCATCTATGTCTTCTGTAGTAGAAATAACTCTTCCTTCTCTGTAAGAGTAATGAGAAGATTAAAGGGAACCATGAATGTTAATGCTTTGCTTTGTTTATTGTAAAATTTCAACAAATAATACTGTTGTGCACTGTTATATATACTACTTTATTTTAGCAATATATTTATGTTAGATCCCCAGCTTGATTGTATATTCTTAAAAGGCCTGAACCATGCCTTATTTTCCCTTGTGCCCCTGTAGAACATTGTACAGAGTCCAAATTAAGTCCACAATAATTGTAGGTTCACTAATTATTTGGTTAAAATTCCACATTTTCACAAACTCTGAAGAGGTAAAAGATGATGAGATTTATGTTCAGTCAAGGCCCGAGCTGTAGGATACTTGCTTTGAATGTCCCTACAAACCTGTACCTACAAACACAGGTACATACCCCTTCCCCACACCTGGAAACTAGCATAAAACAGGCATTTCCCTATCTCTTTGCTAGTGTCATGGGATAAAGCAAAAAGGCTTTGCTTTCTGGAAAGTCTGAAGGGCTCTCCCTAAGCATACTTAACCATCCATCCTTCCTGTCCACGTCAAATAAGTAGCACTGTCACACACACACACACACACAAAAAAAAAAAATCCACAGAGTTAGGTGGGTCATGACTTCTGAAATGAAGGGCATAGCATTTTGATTTGTGCAAGTTGCAAAAACCCAATACTAATCCAAATCCTGAAGGAAGCACAGCATAGATCAATAGGTCACACAATATTTGTAAGTCATAGCTCCCAGTAGCCATGCCTTTATTCAATAATTTATGTTCCATCCATATAACAAGAAAAGACTCCACAAATGAGTGAGGTAATGTGAGGGCATCTCCAACATATCATAGGGACCACAGGTAAATGCACTAGAGCCTCCTCTCAGCCTCCAAGTATAAGGCCAGGTCACCTGGAAGCCTTACTATTTTTTAGATGAATTTCTATTCTTCTACCAAGACCAAGTTTAAATATCATTTCACATTCCAACTATCCTTTCTCTGAACTTTTTTCTTTATTCATTATGAGTTTCTCCAAACATACTTTATCTTCTTATATGTTGGTAGGAGCAAGTTCATGCTTCATCTTTTTGTAGTTTGCAGAGCTCTGGGAAGAGAAAAATGCACATGCACCTTGAGCATCCCTCATCCCAAAATCTTAAATCTGAAATGCTCCCAAATCTGAAACTTTTAGGGTGCCATCAGGATGCCACAAGTAGAAAATTCCACACCTTGCCATTTGTATCATGCAAAAGCTTTCAAAATATTGTATAAGGTTACTTTCTGTCTAAATTATACATAAAACATGAAAAAATTGTTTAGATTTATTATTTTTATTACATTATTATTTATTAAGTATATGCATATAATTAAAAATTCAAAAATATTTGAAATCTGAAACACTTCTAGTCTCAAGCATTTCCAATGAGGGATATTCAGTGTATGCTATTTACTTCTCTATTACAAAGACTCACACAATGACTCCTAGGTACCTTCAGGGTAGTTTGGATCTTGGTGAATGTTATGGATGCCAGGGAAAGTGGAAGAAGCTTGCTTAACAGGAAGAGGGGTGGTTATGGTGTTTCAGGCAGAGGACTAAGCATGTGCAAAGCAAAAAGGTACTGGGAGAGTAGTAGAGAGTCTGTGGAGGGCTGGAGATGCAGGCTATACACAAAGGAAAAGTGAGGAGCGAAAAAGCCAGTGATTCCTTGCACCATGACCCCTGTGAGCTTCAGATCCACTGAAGAATGACCAGTGTAATCACACTGGCAGACCCCTGGCTCTCCAACTTCCCATAGGGAAGGAAATGGGGTGAGGGAGTTAGGAGAGCAGGTGCCACAGGCTATGTCCCTCCATCAAGGATCACAGCTCCTAATCAATGGCACTCTCCACAAAGCCTGTCTCCCAAGTGGGACCTCGGCCTTCTCCCTTTATCCCTTCAAGGCTTGAAGTGTTAATGATGTCTTCTGTTTCCAGTCACAGGTCCTGACTGTCCCTTATGAGGCTGTACTTTATAAATAACTGCTTTATTAATTTTTTCTGAAATCACTCAAATTGAGCATACCATTTTCCGCACCAGGAACCCTGACCATGTAGGCGGTTGTATGGTATATGATGTGAAAGTTTTCACTTTCTTCTGAAGACAAAAAACCCAAATGAAAAGCTTTGCAAAGACCTCCTCAAAGTGTCACCAGTAGTTATAAATGGCACCAAATCTTAGCTTGCCCATTTCTCCTTCAGTGGGCAGCCCTACCTTGCAAGAAAGAGGATGGGAGGAAAAAGAGATTCCAGGAAACCAATCCATATATAGTCTCTTCTCCACCTTTGCACCTTTCTCATCCTGTCCTCCTAGCCCACACATGAGATGGGCCTTTGTCCAGTCCCTGGACCAATTAGGTCCAGCCTTGCAGGGTATCTGCACAGAAAACACTAGTAATGGTGGTCCCAACTGGATGCTATTTACAATGACATTGGGTTAACCAGGACCTGATTAGGCAAATGGGGCTGGATTGTATATTCCAGGCACATACTGTCATAGTAGAAAAGGGGCTGGCAATGCCCAGCTCCTCCCATCCTAGGACCTGATGTGAAGAATAAGGATGCCCTTACCTGGCAGCCTCCTACATGGCACATACACCTCTAGTGAAGGCAGTGTGTTTGCCTCTCCTGGTCCCGCTCCTGGAGCTAGTTCCATCTCCTACCCCTTGTTGAGACAAACTTTCAGGCTCCTCCCTCAGGCCTGCATGTGTCTCCAGCACTTGACCATCACCCTGACATATCATCTATATTTAAGACTTGAACAATACCTGGTGGGAGATCCTCATAGCTTAGGAGACTGGAATCATACTCCAGAACAAGTGCAGGTGATGTTTCCTTCTAGCCAGCAAGGGTGAAGCCCATTATCTAGGCAGTCCTCTCTGGTCATCATGAACACTGTGTATCATTCACCACAGTGATGGAATACATGACAAGTGACCCTGGACACATATAATTGTGGGGAGGAAGAGGATGGAAAGAAAACAATCTGGCTCATGACCCATTAAGAGTCAGCCTTTGCTTTATCAAAACCCACAATGTATAGGAAGAGCATCCCGGTTAAAACTACAGTTTCAGTGCCAAGGGTTACTCCTGTGTTCAAGGGGGGCTTTCTCTGTTCTAGCACTAAGTGATCTTGGCCACAATATCATGTCACCTTTTGGTAGTGCCACTGTGTTTAAATGGTTGCCCAGGCCTAGGTGGAAGAGGGTAGGTCAGCTGGTAAGTGGGCTGGCCTCCTCCCAGGAGAGAAGCCTCCCAGTTACACAGCACCATTTCTGCCATCTGAGAAGGTGAGACAGAGAAGGCACAGGAAGGCAGAACCAACATTCATAAATGCCCAAGAGCAGCTCTGGGCTTATATTTCTCCATAGATGTCTTTTAAAAGCCCACAGCATCCTCTCCTTTCTCCAATCGCCTGTGAGGAGGAAAGAAGGAAGGAGTCCCCAGGGTCTGGAAAATCAGCACTCACTAAGTCAAGGGAATGCAAGAATCATTAAGTTCAGAAGAGCTAATTAGATGTCTCCAGATAGTTAATTTAGGTGATGTGATACCTCTGGGAGCAGGGCAGGATACTTCAGGATCTCCCAGAAAGACTAAAACTCCCAATGGGAAAGAAATCTCTGCTCAGCCTGCTGCAGCCTTGGTGCCCATCCTCAATACCTACATGGAAAACCTGATCATTAGCATTCTATTGGATTTATTCATCAACAACCCTGGGATAGTTGGTTGTTTGAAGAATTTCCTCTCAGAGGAACAGTAATTTCTTTTTGCGGGGGTGGGGGTGGGTGCTGGGGATTGAACTCAGAGACACTTGACCACTAAGCCACATTCCCAGCTCTATTTTGTACTTGATTTACAGACAGGCTTCACTGAGTTGCTTAGGGTCTTGCTTTTGCTCAGACTGGCTTTGAACTTGCGATCTTGCTTCAGCCTCTCACACTGCTGGGATTATAGGCGTGCACCAGCTGGAATGATGATTTCTTTTAAACCAGTTTGTTTTCAGAGGCCAGTAGGATGAGCCTTGGTCTTCTTCTGTTCCTTACTTTTCCATAAAAAACTGGCTTTTGAAGATGCTGCACTGAGGATCTAGGGGACGCAGGGAGATATGGGCCAACTGGTACTGTTAGCTCTTGCTTTATTTGTCTTATGTACAAATTCTGTAGAAAACTCTAAATGTACCTCTTCTAGGCCAAGTGGAAAAATCCTTAATGTTCCACCTTAATTACTGACCAAAAGAGGTAACACTGGAGGAAAGGGGTCTCCAGGATAATCAAATCTGGACAGAAGAGGTGTGCAGTCCCACCATGGGAATCTGAAACTTGGAGCCACAAGCCCAGCTCAGAAGGGAGGAAAGGTTCCAAGCCTGGGTCTCTGGTGCTTTTCTCCCCTGTGCCTTAATCACCTGCACAAAACACAGCAGTAGTTCACGTTCAACCTAGTTCTCTGAGGCCTCCTTTTTCAGCTCTGTGCTTCTCTCCAGATTTCTGTGCTTCTGCTTCTAACAGCCCAGGCCTACTATTCTCTATGGATGCTTGCCTTTAGGCTACTGGCCTTAACCCTCTCACAGGGAGCTGCAAATGCCCTGGAGTTTGCATATCCCCAGGAAAACTATCAGCGCTGTCTGTGTGGGAATAGGAAGAGCCCTAGCCACTCTTGTGAATCTGCCTGAAAATGAGCCTCCACTTGGATTTTTGTCCTTCCCTCCTTTTCTTCAGCCCCCTCTCCTAGGGCCACTTCCTTAAGAAGTCAGCTACACACTAATCCTCATTTCTGGCTCTGCTTCTGGGGAACCAGAATAAAGATATTCCTATTTGTAGTTCTCATTGACACTTGGAGATTAGAAGGAGAAACCCTTAGGGAGAGGGTATGTGAGGCATTTTTGGCAGCTTCAGAGAAGGGCAGATACTAGAAAGAGGTAAGTTGTTCTGGAGTCAACACTGGGAGCAGGAATTAGAGCAGGTGTCCTCTGACCCTGGGAGAGAGGAAAAGTGGCTTTCTAGAGCCCATATGCAGGAGTTGAGGGGCCATTCTGGCTCAAGAACAGACACTGGGCGTTGAGCTTCTTTCTGGGATGTGGAACACCCACATGAAGACTGATATAATCCAGACAATCTTCAGTTTTAAGAATTTAATGGGGGACAGAAGGGTATGTGGATTGGAAATCTTATGAAGGGTTGATACCTGAGCTCACCTTGAATGAAAAATGCATATAGATAAATCAACAACAGATGGGAGCGTCTCCCTAGGAAGAAAATGGTACCTAGAACTGTGGGTGTGAATATGAGTCATATCGCAGATTAGAGGTCTAGTCTGATGAGAGTGGGGCTCTGTGAGGAGAGAACAAGGATGTCCAGAAGGAGGGCCAAAATCAGCTCATAGAAGCCCTAACATGCTACACGAGGGGGTTGCTATGGGCTCTAGAGTGAGCTGCTGTTAAAGGACCTGGGGAGGATGAATGAAAGGACAAAAATTATATTTAGACTTGGCATGGTGGTATACAACTCTAATCCCAGCTACGTAGGAGGCTAAAAAAGGAGGATGGCAGATTTGAGGGCAGCCTGGGCAACTTAGCAAGATGGGAAACTCAAATTTATAAAAAGGGATGAGCCTCCCTCCATTCAATCCCCTGTGACATCATAAGAAAATATTATATTTGCAAGTGGGAAAGAACATGCAAAAGAGAAAAGATAAGAAGGATAGGGAAGCCAGGCACCACAGTCACAAAGGGAACATTGACGTTTCCCCTACCTTGGGAGGTTTTTTACTTTTTCCTTCCAAAATATGTATGGTCTTGTTCATACCATGAGATACCTAAGTAGATATTTTCATCTGACAACAGGAGGAAATTAAGCAAGGCTGACAAGAGAGGCTGTGTGTTAGGGGTGTTTGTGGCTTATGAGATTCCTACCCATTCTTCAGATCAACTGAATAAATAGCCTTTCTACTCAGAGTGATGTGGATAAATTGAGGTGTGTTTGAATAGGTATTTAATTCATTTATTTACCCATTTATTTATTGAGCACCTACTTTGTGTCATACATTGTTAAGTCCTGAAGGGATTCAGTACATAAGCAAGACAGACACACGTTCTATTCACACAGAAGAACAGCACAGAAAAAGGAGGACATGAAGACATGTGATGCTTCTTATCTATACTATGGGTATTGCACAGAAAGTAGACAGGCATTGGGAAAATTAGCCTAGTCTGATGGGTCAGGGAAAGTCCTGCAGAAGTGGTGTTTATAGAGGAAACTTTATAAATAAGTATAAATCTGGCACTTAGAGGGACATCAGAGATAACCTACCAACAAAGAACCTAAAGAGGTTAAGACTATGCAGCTGTTTTGTTCATAAGCCTAAGGCTATTTAGCTATTTATTTCAAAAAAGATTTGTAATGAGAGCCGCATCTCCTGATTTCTTAATCCAAGACAAAATAACAGTGTTTTCGAGCTAGTGGATTCTGAGAAAGATTCTATGGTAAACATTCTACAAGCTGGACAATGTGCTGGGTGTCACTCAGATTTTAACAAGATCTCTACCATCTGGAAGCTGCCATGCATTTGTGTATTTTATCTGATATCACCTCAGTGAGAGCATTCATGTCTGAGAAAGGCAGCTACCAAGCCCAAGACTCTTGGTGTGATTTCTGTGGAGTTAAGGTACCTGGGTCCTTGTTTTGATATCTATTCTGCTGAGAGAGGCCAGTCATCCTGTGACTCAGATTCCAAATGTATGGAATGGGGGAAAGATGTCCTTCTTCATCTTGGTCTTCATGTTGTATGAGAGTCAGCATATGTATGGATGGGAAGGCATAAAAGCCTTTGTGGGAACAGGAAGGTGTTAATATTTTCCATCCTTCTGTGTGGAAATGTAGTTGTCCCCCCTCTTTATTATTATTTCCCAAGTAGCCAAATGCATGTCTACATCACCACACTCAACATTACACATTTATTTATTGTGCTCATATGCCTGTGGAGATGCAGTGCTCACTCGTCAGAACAAAACATATTCTTTACTCTCTGTATTTTAGGAGCTTATGATACAAAGAAGATAACAGCACTTAAATGAAAGAAAGCAGGGGGCCTGTACAGACAATTGGATGACAAACACTGGATGGATACAGAGAAAAAAACAAAAAACTAAACCAAAACAGCACGATTTTAACCCTTGGAGTACACTAACCAGGAGCCAGAAGCAGGAAGCTCTTTTACTTTTTTGGGAGGGGTGGTGGTACTGGGGATTGAATTCAGGGGCACTGGACCACTGAGCCCCATCCCCAGCCCTATTTTGTATTTTAGTTAGAGATGGGTCTCATGGAGTTGCTTAGTACCTCACTTTTGCTGAGGCTAGCTTGGAACTTGCGATCCTCCTGCCTCAGACGCTGGGATTACAGACATGCACCACTGCCCCCGACAGGAAGCTCTTCTTAAATGAGGGGTACTTTCCTTCCCTTGTACCCAGAAGCCCCAGGCACACAGAAAGTGTAAGGCATGGCCCTGAGGCAGGTACAGAGATGGAGGGGTGGGATAGTGGGTGAACAGGAGGAATCAGTCCTTGGGCATCAAAGCCACATCTGTCATTCCCTCCAGAGCAATTTCCTTACACAAACACTGGGTAAAGGATTATTAAAGTCTTTTACTGAGACATTTGGTGCTTTTGGTGATGTTCTATATTAACTGGCTTATGTAGGAAGGGATTTCAGGTGGTATGCAGACAAACTGGTTCTTTCCTTGCATAAATTTTCCTATTCTTGACCTCTCAACAAGCTCATGTTGTTTGTTTCCTAATGTCAGTGCAAATTGGCCATGTTCTGGACACCAGGTAGTCATGGAGGGTGGGAGTAGAATCCAAACTCACCTGATCTGGATGGACAAACAGCTGCAACACACTCTCCTATGTGGCCTCCTGCCTCCAGGCTCAACCCCTTTCTGCTCCACTCTCTCTGACATATTGGTGGGACCTTTCTAACAAATCTGTATGAGGCTCACTGGCTGAAACCCATAACTGATTCCCATTGATTTCAGAATAAAGCTCAAATAGTTCAGAAGAACATACCAGATCTGAGGTCTGGGTTGCAACTCATGCCTTCAAGCTCATTGAGACCCACTGTTTTTCATAGGAGTCGTATTACTCTCAGTAGTTGCAGATTTTCTGCAACTTCCTCAGGGTGAGATGCTCTGCCACGCTTTTAACCCATTTCATACTCTGACCTTTCTTGAAAGCCCCATCTGCACTACCTCATCACAGAAACCTTCCCTTTGGTTCCTTCCAAATGCTCAATGCTGCACCTTAGGTAGCACCATCATAATTCTCACTCTGCTCTATGGCAATTTTGAAGGAAGAACCAATGCATTTTTTATTTGACTTTTATTAAACTCCTCCTTAGACGTGTTGTGCCTGTTATGGTGCTGAGTCCATGACCATAATCAGTTGGTAAATAGTGGTTGCTAGGGGTGAAGACACACAGAAGTAGACATCTATCATAAACCAGGTGTCTTTGAGAAAATAGGTGACCTCATAAATAGCCCAAATACTGGACTCTCTCCAACACTTCTCCATGGTTACTCATGCTGGGCTGCCAGGAGTCTAACATGCCTGCATCTATATCACTTGTGGGCCATGTTACTAGAAATCACATAGCCAGATGTTGTGCTACACAAAATCTTGCAATATGAGAAGAGAGAATGCAACAGACATTCTGAGTATTTTTGTTAATTAACCAGAAAAATAATAGCTCAAACTTTGTTCATGCCTGACAGGATACAAAGCCTTTTCACATGTAATTAGTATCTCCTGAAATCATCAAAACAAAGCTGGGGGCAGAGACACATCTCAAATTCCAGATCTACAGATATAAATTGTGCAACCATGGCCAAGTCGCTTCATCTGCCTAGGCTTCTGTTTCTCATCTGTGCAAGACAAGGATGAAGTCCAAAGTTTCAGCAGGGCAGGTGTCACTATGACTAAGCTCTCGCCTTGTTCTGTAGGAATTCATGCAGACCTCTCCAGTGCCCATGTCCAACACCTGTGTGTCCATCACAATTTCCCTATCTGGTGGGCAGGTTTTCTAAAATACCCAGCTGTTCCACTATTTGCCAAGGGGAACAGAAAGAGGAAGGGGCTATGAGGTTTAGAAAAGAAAGTGGAGCAGAACTGTGAAGACACTGATGAAAATTACTAAAATATATCAGATGGAAACATGCCTTCACTTCTTATGCAGATTCTTGGGAGAAAGAAGACTAGAAGTGCAAAAGGGCATGTTTTATTTCATATCAGGAGAACCCAAAAGAATCAGATGATATTCATTAGAATATAAATACATGCAATAAAATGAGTAACATGGTTACTTCTTTCACTATTACCATCAAGGGAATTGCAGAGTTAGAGGGATGAGAGTTTGGTACCTTACCCACTCTTCCCCCTGGGAGACAACATTCCACTCTTAATCTTTTGACTTTATATGACTAATAAGGGATTTTGTAGCCTCTCCCTAACAAATCTCCCTGTTATCACTTTTGAGGCTTTGCTTCCTTTCCCCTCAACCTGCTAATCAACTGATTTTTAAATGGAAGTGGTTCTATCTCTCAAGATGTTTTCTTATATAGAAAACCTCCCTTAATCTCTGGAGGATATGTTTTAAGACCTCTCAGGGAAGCACACACAAATTTGGAGGTTTAGAGACCTCTAAATCCTATGTGTATTGTGTTTTTTCCTATACATACACATAATGATAAGGTTTAATTTGTAAATTAGACATAGTAAAAGATTATAATAACCACTAATAAAGTACAACAATTATGAAAATTTTCTATAACAAAAAAACATATGAATGCCTCTCTCTCTCTCTCCCTCTCTCTCTCTCTCTCTCAAAAATCTCATTATGTCATATGCTGGACAAGAGATGATTCCCCTACTGGGTGAGATGAGCTACGATGGTATGAGATTTGCTCATGTTGCTCAGAGCAGTGTACAGTTTAAAATCCAGGAATTGTTTATTTCTGGAATTTTCCATTTGTTTAATATGTTTGTACCACAGGTGATCACAGGTTACTGAACCTGTGAAAAGCAAACCCATATAGAATGTGGGGACCACTTACTGGTCACCTGTGAGGACATCAAACTAGTCTATTTTCTCCTTACAAAATTTAGCACAAGAAAAATCTCCTCCATACGTCCTAACAGGCTCAGGAATTGGGTTCTCATTAAGAATAGGATGCACTTTGGTAGTTTTAGTTTCACTGAAACCTGTTAAAAATGTTCAATGATCAGCAGAATACCCAGAGGAAAGAAATGGCAATACAGTTACCTGCAGGAGCTGAAATCTTTCTTAAGTAGCTTGAGTTAAATAATAGCACTGAAAAGTTTAGGAAAAGGGAGATTGGTGAGATCAGTAAAAGGTAGTAGAGTTTAGGAAATGAGGGAAGACAGATGCAACAGTTTTAGCATAGCTTATACATCTTTGAGGCACAGACAATTTTTTTTTTTTTTTTTTTTTGGTACCAGGGATTGAACCCAGGGGCACTTAATCCCTGAGCCACATCCCCAGCACTCTCCCCTTTTTAAAATTTTATTTAAAGACAGAGTCTCACTGAGTTGCTTAGGGCCTCTCTAAGTTGCTTAGGCTGGCTTTGAACTTGTGATCCTCCTGCCAAGGACCCTCCAGAGCCACTGGGATCATAGGCAAGCACCACTGTGCCCAGCGAGGCCACAGATTTTTCATACCTACAATACTCTATTCTTCTTTTTGGCTACCTAATATAGACTCATTGTATTTGAAGTGATTGGTGAAGGTAAGCAATTATTCTGAGTGCACATTGAAGAAAAATAGTTATCAATAACAACCAAAATTCAACTTTCATTTCCTATTATTTCTTTCTATTAACACTTTGATATGGAATAGGCAGGAAGTTATAGATTGATCAAAACTTACCTTACTTCTAGATAGATATGGAAACCCACCTACATTCTTTCTTTAGAAAGTTCATCTTAAAATGTATCTCTTCTGTTTTAAAAGAGAAGGTAAGAACCAAGAGGGTCTAAGCAGTTGGGTCATATTTCCCAGTGTTCTGACATATATGTCACTTGGGAATGACAAACCGGGATGCAGCCTAGAGGGATCTGTTTCCCTGCTCTTTGTTGTCTTATTGAGGATAAAACAGGCATTTTTTTTTTTATCAGTACATATGCAAGATGCTGGAAAACTAACCCTAAGTTGGTTCTAAAATTGTCATTAGAGACTCAACAGTGATAACACCACACAGTCATATATGCAGTACAAAACATTATTCATTAGGCAACATTGCTCTTTGTAGATACACAATGTTAGACACCAAGTCCCTTATAAACATTTTGAAATACCCCCTCTAGAATGTATGGCTGGGCTGGGGTTGTGGCTCAGTGGTAGAGCACTTGCTTAGCATGCATAAGGCACTGGGTTTGATTCTCAGCACCACATTAAAATAAAAAAGATATCGTGTTCCTCTACAACTAAAATATATATATTTAAAAAAAAATAGAATATATGTCCAAATAGATTCCACCCCACACCCACACAAGAGCTTTTTATGCAACTCTACTTCCCTAGGAGCATTTTGAAAGGACAAAGTTTCATACAAAGGTCTTCTGGGCCCAATAACATCAATCCACCCAAAAGAAAATTGTCACACTGTCCAAGCAGAATTCTGACCTTGCCATCTCTCTGTACCTGCATGAACTCCTGGCAAGTTAAGCTGTTTGAGTTAATTCATTCTTATGACTATAACCCACCAGAAGATTCTTTGTGGTCCTTGTTCCTGTGTGGAGGTATAAATTCACACTGCATGAAACCAGTCCACAATGAGCTGAGGAGGGGCCCTGCAGAAGCCTCATCTGGGGTTTTGTCCTCTGTCGTCCTGGGTAGCGTCTGAATTCTACATCTGATAAAGTAAGGCAGGGCTAGCAGCAGTTGAATTGTAATATCATGTATGCATATTAAAAAGACATTTATTATCTGTAAGACATTGTTTAGAAATTGCTCTACTACTTAATTTGTGATAAATGATTAGTAAACATGTTTATCAGTGTAAAAAAAAAAAAAAAAAACAGCAGCAGCACATGGAGAACTTCAATTGGATTCACATACCTCATTGTGAAATCCATAGGGAAACCTGAGAAGCAAACCATCCTCATGGGAAGAATCTGCTGCATCTCTTGCCATATGCTTCCTACTCTCCATCTCCCCCTTACCTACCCCTCTGTCCTCAGACTTCATCTACAACCTTGGCTAGTTTCCCACCAAATGTGACCTAGCCATAGGGCATGGAAAAGTGGAAGACATTCAAATAATCCTGTCCAAGTCCAACAATATCCTTCATCCACAAAAGTTTGAAAAAAGTGTAAACCTTTCTCTCTTCACTTCCCATACCAGCATCCTGTTCTATTCAGTCCCTAAGATGGAGAAGAGTGGATGTAAGACTAGAGTTAGCCACTGGAACTTCAGGCTATAAACTTAGACATCACTAAGCCTGCCGGCATGACATCCTTTCTCCTATTAATAGCAACTTCTTCCATTCTGCTCGCCCCAGAAAACGAAATGAATGAGGCTTGGCTGCAAGTGTAGGAGAGAATAAAACCCAGAATGGCAATAAATCGGAGTGCAGAGTGGCAGACACTGTAATCCGCTGGAATGCTGCTCTGGCTCAAGGAAAAGAACCTCTTTGGGGAACCAGTGAAGGAAATCAATGCCCATAAAAGCATCCAGGGCACAAGCAATGGCAGAAAAGATAGATACTGTTGACCAGGACATGCAGCAGATTGCAGGTTGTAAAACAAAATAGAAAGTCATTAAAAAGGTGGGCAAAGGGCACTATTGTGTGATGTGGATGTCACTGGGGACCTGTGTTATGGGGGCTCAAGACTTCTCATTAGTTAGAAGGTCAGCCTTGCCAAGAGTCTGTCTGCATGGCCCTGGAATTCCTCACTATGCACAAACTGTGGAAAGGTGAGAGATGGTTCGTATTTATTGCTACTTATGTAATAGGTCTATTTGGAAACACATTCTGACCAGCTTATCAGGATATTAATACATCACAGGCATATTGAGCTGTATTCATTTAGGGTTTGGGTTGCTTTAACCAAAGACTTTTCTGGGAACCATGCCAGGGTACATTTTCTGGAAGGAGTTCCCTTTTCTACCTCATTCATTCACCACCTTTTGATCCACCAGAGGGCAGAGTCAACCTGCAAGACACAAGTTTAAGGCCCTTACGGGGCAGTTTGCAGGAGGAAGGTGTCTGGGACCAGGGGCCAGAAATGCAAAGACATGAATAAATTCTTCATTCTGGACAGCAAGGGTGGAGATACTATTTGGAATTCTCAGAGCAAAAGACTTGACAATAGAACCCAAAAGGAGCAGGTAAAAGTGCTCATAATGTGCTGCGCCTCGGTTTCTCTACACATGAAAGCAGCAGATATTTGAATCACTTTCAAAGCACTCTGTAAATTAAACTACAATTTACAAATTATAGAGAGTACCTTCACTCACAAAGGAGGAGCAGAGAGGTCACAAGGACATGACCAGGAAAAATTTAGGAAAAAGTACATTCTAGAAGCTTCTTCCACCCGCTTCCATCTCCCTTCTGTCTCTGCCCCTTTACAGGGCTCTTTCTCCTTGGACGTTCTGATTCTAGACCTCCTTCTCTTTTTCTTTCTTGTACTTGGCTACCCCCTCCAGCTCCTCTTGTCTTAGGAGAAAGAAAAGTAAAACCAAAAACAACTCCTAAGGGAAAAATGACAGCAGCTGCTTCCTCCCCCTCCTCCTGCCCCCGCCATGGGAGGTAGCTGTGAAGTCCCGGCACACTGCCAGCTATGGTGAGAGCTTTGATTTCCAATCCGATCGCCTCATTTTGTCAGCCTCTGCATACCACAAACAGCTCAGCCCCCATTTATCACAGAGAAGCAGGGGGGATAGAAGGAAGAAAAATTCAAGAAACACCTTCCCTTCCCATAATGAATAACTGGTACAGGCATTGCTTGTCACCCTCTGCAGTGTCTGTGGTGTGTATCACATGTATGTCGCACTACCTCGCCTTTAAGAGGTAACTCTCCACTGCCAGGCTGGAGAGAAACAGTTATCTCCCTGCTATTGTTCAGTGTTCTTGTACCCACAATTTCCATCCATAGGCTCTTCTGAGAAGAATAGATAGATTAAGGACCCTTTTGATCTTGGCTGTTTGTGCTTCTGCTTCCATCACAGGCATGCAATGACACACACAGATAGCCAGACTCCTGCTTACGTGCAGTCTCTCACTCCCCTGTGTCTCACAGGAGTACTTGTGGAGACTCAAGGTGTGTCCAAAAAGTGATGTTGCATCTTTTCTGTCCTGTGCTCCTTCTTCTGTCAATAGACACACATCTTTCCCCCACCTGGATCCCACTCAATCTTTCTTTTCACACACACACACACACACACACACACACACCAGTACACTATATTATTGTCTACCTCCTGATGCTCTGTGGGTATATGAAATTTGTAGCTCTCTTGGGCATCATGGTATCATGGAAAACATCCTTCACTGATTTATTCACTCAGTCACTAATTTTTGTGCAAACCTAGTGTGTGCCATTCAGTGCACCAACGGAATAAGCATGAGGTAAGTCAGAGTTAAGCATGACAGGGTATGGCCTTCCATGTGGCCAAAATCAGGATATGCTTTCCGGCTTAAAATGTACATCAGGTATACTAAGAGTCTTTAAAAGATGCCTGTATTTTACAAATACCACCCCCCCCACACACACACACACAAGCACACAAAATCTTTGAAATAAATTCTGCAGCTTTTTCTGATGTCCCAAACTGAAATCCATTATTTTAAGTGGCTGGTGAGAAGGATTGGGTAGAAGTGGAAAACAGATATGCAAGAAACCTGGACAGGTAAGCAAAGTCATTTTCAGGATGGGCCTTTTAAATTACCCAGAGGAATCTGGAATATAGTGTGCAGGTACAGAGAGTTTCAAGGAGGCAGTTACTGTGTTCGTATCTGTGTTCCGGAGAAACCACATTTCACTTCAGGGCCACAAACTGAAGGAAAGCAGCAAGACTATTCTTGAGACTATGCAATGAGCCATCCCTGCAAGGGCTGCTGAGGTCTGAGTAAGGGCTGAGGAGAAGGGGAAAGAAAATAGAGATGTTAAGAGGGAAAACCTGTAGTCCAGATTCAAAATTTGGGAATGGAAGAAGTAATAATAGAAAGGAAGGAGTATGGTACAATATAGAAGACTAACATTTATTTGCCATTTAAGTACACCAGGCACCATGCTAAACCCTTTACATACATTATTTTACTTGAGCAATACCACTACTCTGGTAGTTATGAAACAACTCCACTTTTCAATTTCACAAGGAAATTGTAGCCTAAAAAAATTACTTAAGGCCACATAGTTAATAAATTATGGAGCAGAAGCTAGAACTCTGACACTCTCATTCCCCCAATAGGAAAGAAAAACAAAAACAAAACCCAGAAGGATGGGAAAGCCTATCCATTTTAAGGACATGTGCTTAAAATAGAGAGTAAGGCAGGGGGAGGGAATGTCTGATAATCTCTCCCCAAGTGACCTATAATCTACAGCTAGGAATCCATCTACTTCCTGGTTTTCCGATTTGGGTAAATGGATGAGTGCAGGAATAGGATTTGTGCATGTAGAACATTAAGTCATGGATCATCAAACATGTGGTTCTTATTTGATTCTTGGGGGCTGGACTTGCTTGCCCACCCAGGTTATTAATTCCTTGAGGATCGGATCTGTTCTGCTGTGTCTCAGCAATTCTGGCCCTTTGGTCTCAGGCAGCTTACTCGGACAACTGCTTATTAGTTTACCAAACATGTACACAGCATGGTTTATGGGAAGGACAAGTGGCAGGACAGTCTCCTACCTCTTCTCAAGGAGGAATGGCTATGGGTCACATGCATATCACTGTCCTTGACTTCCTTGCACTCGAACAGCTGGGGTCAGCTTTCTCCATGTCTCTGTACAAGAGACCACACAGACATCTCATCACTGACACTGTTATGAATCACTGGGTCACCTAGTAAGGTTTCTCAGACATGTTTTGGTTTTAAAAAGGTAACCAACTTGTCTTTGTGAATACTCATATGTGGAAAGCATACAGATTTACCTCACCACCCACCCAGTACAGGCTCTTTCCTATCTTCCCCCTTCTCCCTAAGCCACCCCCTATGCCCTTCTGGTTCCATCTCTGTCCTTGCCATAGACAGTGCATTTTATATGAAACTAGCTGTAAAATTTGATGACAGCTTTCCTTGTCATTGTGGCCCTCACACAGATCCCTCAGTGATATACACAACTGACCCTCTGGCAGCAGTGAAGGCTCATTACAAATGAGAGAAAAGGGAAGCAGAAAAAAGCAAAACTGGGAGTTGAGAATGAAAGTGAGTCTCACAGGACGTAGCACAGAAGAGAAAGAGAAGAATGTGGAGAAGAAAGACATGATGAATTTACGGATATGTGCTTGAAATGAGGAGTAAGGTGGGGAATAAGAGGCAGGCTTTTCCATGCTCTTGGTTATTTTTATTTCCTATTAGATGAATGAGATTGTGTGTGTATGTACATATATGCATGCATGCATGTGTATGCATGTGTGTGAGTGTGGTATTTGTCACAAGGCAACAGGAATGTAATTGCACTGTGACTAGTTCCAATCCTGCAGAAATTCTGAGGAGGGTAAGATTAATTTGTTTAAAGACCAATTGAGGTGCTCATGAGACTGAGTCAGTAATAGTGAGTCCAGGCAAAGGATTCCCAGGAGAAGCTGATTTGAAAAGGTCCGTGTCCACTTAGGACTTCCAAGGGACTTGGTGTCACCCTTTCCAAAATTGCATTTATGGTATCATAAATAGAACACAGACTCTCAAGACTAAATGGTTAAGGCCCTGCTCTTGGTAGACAGATGCCAGCCCATTTGCTAAGTGATTCCCATCTTCCTTCCCTCCTTGGCAGACAAGGCACATCTTAGCCTCCTTTAATAGCATCATGGCTCTTTGTTATAAATATTTGTTCCCAGGAAAACCCTGTTAATTTGACTTTAAAAGCCCCAGGGGAGGCTGATTTGCTGACTATAGTTGCCTAAATAAAACCAATTTGAAGAGGAACTTTATAGAAACACAACAGTGGGACAATCCACATCTGCCTTTGCAGGTGTTCCAGACATGGATGCAACTCACCCCTTTTTTTGCTACCCCTGGTGTTTATCTCATTCCTTCTCCTATCTCCAGCAGGAATTCACTTCAATACTAATACACTGTGCTCATGTGTTTCCAGCCTTGGCAGGGTCCTAAGCTCCCAAACTCCAATCTCCCCAAACAGGCCATCAATAAACGTCTATTCTGAGCGAGGGCCTATGCCAAGTACAGAGCTCAGAGCACGATGCTGTGCCATAGCTCCCCTAAACACGTTATTCAGTGCCTACAGCACTTTACCTACATTTCAAATTAATAGGCAGTTTGGGTGTTCACCTTTCAGTTTCCTGTATAGAGGTGGAGGCTGCAATGAATGCCAGCCCATGGTGTCTAGGTTATTAGATATGCCTGCAGAATGCAGGTAATTTGTGTTTCTGCTTTGTGCTATTGGCACTAATGGCACATGCATAAAATGGAGCCATCTTCCAAAACACGCGTCAAAGGAATATATTTACCAGGCACAAAGGCTAGGAGCAGAAGAATTGAACTCTAATGATAACATGTTTGTAGAAAAGTGATGCACTTAAGTTATTATGTATGAAAACTATTGACAAAATTGTCAGTCTAGGCTCGTTAGGAAGATGGAAATGGAGGATCAACAGAAGGGGGTAGTCTGCTGGTTGGAATTGAAGGACATAGTACTGTGTGAGAATATAGATTACCAGAAGGAATGGAAAATAAAATGAGAATTAAATCTTCTGAGGTTGAATTTAAGAAAGAAACAGGAGGGGATTTCATAGGTCAAAGGGAGGTTGACAAGAATAGAGCTGGGAACAGGATCCTGTAATGGATCAGCTTTTCACTTATATTTTCCTTACTTCATAGTCCTTTTACTTATATAAATGGAGTCAGGGCATTTTCCATTTAGTTCCTCAATTTCTGCATTTCATCATGCCTCTGTCGACCCCAGGTGTCTTATACAGGACTTGTTTTTTTGTTTTTTGGTTTTTTTGTTTTTCAGAATTCCATGTTAGACTCTGGTATCTACTGTTGTTACAACTTTATGCACTCTGATTTATATTTTACTTTTTATACTTGAACTTTGATGTTGGTTTGCATTTAAAGAGCAGGAAATTAACACCATGACCCTGATTTCATATTCAAAGCAAATGAGGTCCTGGGAAGAAGGGCTTATGGAGGTCATTGCACAAGACAAGTTTAGTGATTAAGATGAATTGCACATCCTCTCTCATGCAGTGAGATCCTCCCTCCCTATCTCTAAAATGGGAATAAAACACTGGCCACTTCTACTTTTCTCCTGTGAACACTGAAAACTTTGAGAAAACTTAAATCAAAAGAGCATATCAAGGTGACCATTGGACAGATTTAATAGCAGAGAATGTCATCAAAATGATTAATAAAAAGTATCAGATAGTCAAAAAGGAATGGTATGCATTGAATGTGAATTCTCACACATGCATGCACATACACACACCCTACATGCAATCCACCTCCATTCATCCTCTTTTGTTGTAGCTCAGTTTGCAAGAGCATACTGATTCTATCAAGGGGTAGCCTTCCAGTTTAAACCAGAAATAAACTGGAGGGTAGGTTCCTTATCTTTGGATAATCAAGAAAAGCATGGCGAATCTGCTTTTGTTGCAAGTGCCCTCTCTTTGGAGAATCCTGAGGTCATTATGCCTCATTCTTTCAGAACCTGAAGCAGATAGGTAAATACTATTTCCCACCTACACCAAATAGGGAAACAGGTAAATCAACATAGTCTGTTTATGCAAACTTGTAGAAATACCATATCTTTAAAACTATCCAGAAAAAAAGTAGCCTATTACCTCATGGAGTGATTTAAAGATTTATCATTACAAATCACCCAGTCCCTTTCTTGTCCATAACAAAGATCCTGTGTAGGAATTTCTCCAAAACCTGTGGTCATATCTACAATAGGAATTATAAGTCAATGGATAGATTTATATTATATGGATCTCATTTCTGTTGATTTTTGGGGACCCCTAAACTCAGTTGGGTTGGCTGAGTTTAGTCAGCCAACCTCTCCCAGCTCTCATTCTCTTCCTCTCTACCTTATTTGAATTCTTAAGTCCACAAATTCCTAGTGAAAGTTAAAACATTTCAGAGTTACTTCAGAAATCCTCTTGGTAGCATACACTGAGAGATCTCCACAAACATTGCATCTACATTTGAAGATGCCATTAGCTCTGTTCAGTTTTAACACAAGAGTTGTTCAACATGTGTAGAAAGGAAATAGCAACATAAACAGAGGGAGAAACAAAGACAGGAATTAAAAAAGATCATCAGCTGAGTTGTAAAACCAAGCTGTGACTGGGAAGGAAAGCAAGTAAGGCTCAGACTGGGGACCTGATCTGCAGTGCAATAGCAAATTTGCAGAATCTCATTCTTTTCAGATTTTCTATTAATGCCTCCACTCTACAGCTTTGATGGGGGCTCTCTTGTTGAAGCACATATTCTCTCTCCAGCATGTTGTCTATTCAAATCTCCTCCTGAGCTGAAACACTGGCAGCCATGCATTCTGATTCTGGCCCCCTTGGTGGCACTCAATGTAGACTGGTGGCATTGCTTTGCCACTCCAACCTTCACCCAGCAGTGCCTGTGCATAGCCAGGTGATCACATTTAATTTAACAGCTCTGCCCACTGTTGCCTTGGTGCAGAATATCCCCAGCCCCTATCTGAGATGGCACTCTGGTGCAGAAGACTGATGCACATAACCAGAAAACTGCCAACTTATTTCCATTGTGGCTGAAAATCCCATTTCAGCTTAGGATGGTGAAAGCAAACAATTTAATGCATTAACCTGCACTGACTCCTCACCCAGCTGCTTTCCATCTTGATTGAAGGGTAAGAAGGTTAATTATTCCCAGGCTCATCTTCAGACTTCACAGACCATATCATTGCTGCTAGCAGGAGGGCCTGGTCTGGCTGAACCTAGACTTTGGAGCCAATGGTAGTAATGAAGTTGGCTGCTGTTGCTCCAGTGGCTGCTCCAGCTTGTCTTTGATATTGAAAGGGTCAGTCATGAGATCAAATATGCATGTCCCTGTTTTCAGATACCAGGAATACAAGGAGCAATAATTTGGGCAATTGCACATTGTGCTTTGGACAATATGACTAACCACGGCAGTGTACCCCTCACCAATGAATGTTTTTCACAGATACTATATACAGAATGAGCATTTTTTCCCAGCTAATCCAACTTTGAGGGGAGATCAAAAGTTCCAGCTTTTTGGAGATAAAGCCTCTGGGAATCAGCTCCACATTCAGCAAGAAGGAGGAGTTCAGATGCTGCACATGGGAGAGGCTGACTGCTTAGATAGCAGAGCATGGGAGCCACCATGGAAAGAAGAACTTCTTTTCATCCATTGGCAGTTGAAGAATGAGACTGAGAAAGAAGGAAAGGCTGGGGAGAGAGGATCTTCTACTATATACTCTCTCTACTCCTCCCCCTCACCCCCGCCCAGCCCCTTCACCCCCTTGAGGACATCATCCTTAAAATATATTTCATTTCACAGCTGCATTATGGTACCACAAAATCCTGGGAATCCAATTTAAGAACAGATTACCTCCTCACTTACTTCATTTGAAGCAATTACATGTTAATTTTCATTGAAACCAGCCTAATGCATACCAATCTGATGCTGCAATCTCATTTGAATACTTAAGGGAACATCTACCAGGTTTGGGGCTCCAGAGATTTATATTTAAAGGGCCACTTCATCATTCTGTTCATTGGTGGGCTCTCATCTATTCCTGCTACCCTCCCCAAGTTCCTTAGGATGGAAGTTTTCCCATGGTGAAGTAGGAATAGAACAGCTTTCCCCACAATGGCAAAAAGCTGCATTTGGAGAGGAAGCCTGTGTTCTGGGGCTTCTGTCTTTTCTCTGCCATTCATGTGATGTGTGACTGTAATGGCAACACCTCCACCTTGCTTTGTCTTCCTTGTGAAGTCAAGATTCATTCTCTGCCATCTGTAGGGGATATATGCAATGCCAAGTCTTTTTCTCAGTCTCAATCTATGCTCAATCCTCTCAAATTGTTGATTACTATATATTGTATTCCCAACCATCCACCTAAGGAGGAAATAGCTTTCTAGACAAGCCCTGTGCATTGATCTGAGCCACTGGTAATTAATAATACTCAGGGACTTTGTGATCAGCTGGTCTTTTAGTTTTAGAATAGGGAGTTAAACAAAGAAAAGCTTGTCTGCTCAGTTTATGCAGTTAAGTTAAAGAAATTCATGTTCTAATTTTATGAGATTGTAAGACTATAAAGGACCCTGAAACTATTGTGAAGATGCTATATAAATGTGTTTTATATTATGTTATAATTAATCTACGATGTCATGGAGGTGGGCAGATGGAAGTGACGAGATTGATTTAATTCAAGACTGTCCAGCATTGTTGGTTCTAAAGCACCAAAATTCTTCTGCATTGAATTAGGTATATGGGGGTGTAGGGGCAGGCATGGAGCTAGATAGATATCTGTAATTATTGGGTAAATGTTTCTTGAAGGAGAATAGATATTCAGGATACTAATTATTCTGCATGATGCTTATTTATTGGGTCCCCACTGTGTGCTTGTTCTTAGATGCAGGAATAGAACACAGTGAACTAATTATACTTACAGTAAGAAAATGTTATATATAACAAAAATTATATATGTGTGTGTGTGTTTGTGCATATATATGTATATATGTATACATATATATGTATATTTGCAAAGTCCCTTTCTCATGAAACTTAAACAAAAAGCAAAATATAACAAATACATCAGATGATAAGTACAACACTAAGGAGGATAAGGAGTGTGAATGTTGGTACAGTTTTACTATATTCTCATCACATTGGTCAAGCAGATTTAAAACTTTTCTTCACAGAACTAGTAGGTCTATGTTATTAGCACCAATTACACTAATGAAGGAAATATCTGACATAACAGGATATTGCAAAACCCTTCACCAAATCACATATTTCCACTTTTGAGAATAGGAACTTATTATTTTGGAAAGAGCCAAAGGATTGTCTATGATATAATCAGTGAGTCAAACAGGGAGGAAAATACAGGCCAGAAGAGGGAGCATGCTCAGTCCACTGCCTGAAGACTGACATACTTTTGTAACATTTTCAATAACAATCAACAATAAAAAAACAGAATGACCTTCCCTTCCCTTATGGAGACCTTGATAAATATGTTCTTTGTCTTCATTTAGCAAGAATGAATACTGCTTGCTTTGCTAGAGGGTTAACTGGGCTGGTAGATTGCAGTTGTAGTATAAAAATATAATTAAACAATTATATTTTTTGTGAGGAAACTCATAGTTTCTAGTAAAAATTTTCTAATAAAAATGTTCTAATGCAGAATTAAAAATGAATGTGATTCATTCTGGAACTTTGGACTTCTGTGACTTTGGTGGACAATGGCAAGATTTTGTCTTGCTCAGTTGATTCCAGGAAATAGTCTTGTCTCTTGAGAAAGTACTAGCACAAGCTCTGTATTATTTTCTGCAGGCTCTTCTTTGCCTCTTGTACTCCTTTAACCCTTCATCCCTAAACTTGCACTCCATTCATTCATATATATTTTAATTTACTATACTAGATTGCAAGTATCCAAATGAGGAACGAGCCAAGGCAAAGTGTTAAACTGTTTATACATTACACGTGGTAAAGAATGGTCTATAACTCCATCTCCCTTAGGACAGCTCACACTTTTGGCTTGATTACAATAAAAATGACTTGCATTTCCATGGCATATCTTACTTTCCCAAACCTATAATGCATCCATTTAGTACTTCTCTGTGCCATGCATTGTGTTAGGTATGTGAGATATATATCCAAAAAAAAAAAAAAAAATCCTTGCCTTGAAGTGACTCCTAATGATATGGAGGACACAATGGGTAAATGCCATGAATACCAGATGGTAACATGTACAGGATGCTGTGAGGGTCCAGGAAAGATTCATGGTCACATATATATCTGTCCTTTTTGTTCATTTGTCAACCTTCTCCGACCTCCTCTATATTCAGAGGACTACATTCCTACATTGCTCTGGCTTCCTTAACTTCAGGTTTAGCATCAGCTTGGTCTGTGGAAGGGTAGAAGGTTCCACCCCTCCCCTTCTGTGTGGCTGGTATCTAGGACAGTGACTGTCTTCCCTGTGACTTCAGCCCTTTCCTACCTGACTTCAACTTCTATTCACCAATCCTAGCCCCTGAACTCATACTAGTGGCTCATCCTAATTTCTGGGTGTGGGTGGGAGAGTGGAGTATGACAATTGGCTGTTGAAGTCTCTAATTTCTCTGCTATCTCCTCATTGGCTTTCAGTTCACTCATCACAAGTGGAACAAAAATATATCTACTGATATACCTTCAGTAATTTCTGACTGGTGCTGGCACCTAATCCAGGGAATGGGGAGAAAGAGAAATGCTCAAAGAGGTACAGAGAAGAGCACACCTGAGTTGAATATAGAACAAGCTGTAGCAATCAAAGGATGAATGAAGCATTACAAGAAGGATTAGCAAGGTTTAAGATGCCTGCAAAATCATTTTCAGATTGTCTTACTTATCTGTACCCTGTCCGAATAGAGAAAAGATCCTCCCATCTAGAGGTGGTAAAGGAGCTGAGCAGGACAGCGCTTTTTGTGCAGCACTTGGAATGATCTGCATTTCAAGACCCCTACAAGGTCTGAGCTTTAATCAATGAAGGGAAAGGAATGCAACATCATCGTTTTGCAAATTGAGTAAACATTAGAACAACAAGGGCAAGTGGTCACAGAAACACTAAGTCATGGTTTCTTCAACAGATCTGGAGTCCAGCACTGATTTCCAAGGCTGCTTGCTTGCAGCAGAATTATTGACTATGGTGGAGTGTCTCTGGGTCCAGATGGCTGTGCCTTCTCTTACAAAAAGAGCCATCTTCATCTTTTAGAAATGCCTTCTGGAAGCTTATGTGTTCCTCACAGGAAAATGTTACTTATGCCTACTCTGACTTATTTTCCCCCTGCATAATGTTACACTTGTTTCAGCCTTATTGAGGTATGATTGGTAAAAACAAAAATTGTATATATTCAAGAAGTGCACTTAGTATTTTTGACACACATATACATTGTGAAATCCTCATTGCAATCAAACTAATTAACATGTCCATCACCTCACCTGATTATCATTTTTTTTCCTTTGCTGCAAGAGCACAAGTTCTATTCTCAGCAAATTTTAGCAAATGTTAGCAAATTCAACACAGTATCATTAACCATTATCACCATGCTACACATCAGGTCTCCAGAATTATCCTGTGTAACTGAGGCTTTGCATTCCTTCACCACATCTCCCTGAGCCCCATCCTTCTGCTCTTTGCTTCCATAAGCGTGACTGATTTACATATAAGTGAAATCATGCAGTATCTATCTTTCTGTGTCTGGCTTACTTCACATTGCAAAATACCCTCCAGGTTCATCCATGTTGTCAAAAATTGTTACCATAGGCTTCATAAATCCTAGTTCTGGGTATATATCCAAAGGAAATTAAATCATTATCTCAAACAGATACCTGTACCCTATTGTTCATTGCAGTATAATTTTCAGTAGACAAGATAAAGAAGCAACCTAAATGTCCACTAGGAAAGAGATGACTGGATAAAGAGAAGGTGATATGTGGGTGTCTGTATACATATATATGTGCAATATAATAGTATTCAGCTTTAAAAATAATAAGGAAATCCTACCCTTACTTTGAACTACAGGACATGGAAACTTAAGGTTCCAAGCACTAGAGTTGACAATCATTAAATAAGAAGAGAGCTGCGTGCCTGGATCAAAAGACATTCAAAGCTTTCGCAGACTTCTTTTCAGAAAGGGACTGCCTCTAGTTACTGTGTGACCTTGACCAAGTCAGACTACCTTTCTGGACTTAGATTTCTTCATCTTAAGGAGGCTAAATTGGATGATCTCCAAAATTCTTTGTCCCAGAAGCCATCTATTATTCTACTTCAGGGTTTAAAGAGCAAATATGAATTTCCTATACTCTTTTCTGTCCTATAGGATTTATGAACATGTTACATGATGATGCAGAGAAAACGGCAGGAGTTGGGAAAGGGAGGTTGGCCATTGAAAGAGAG